>OZ025241.1:1422500-1460000 GCA_964019155.1 Osedax fenrisi | reverse complement strand
ATCATTCTAATATTAAACTATCTACTTATCATTTTATTACTATAATATTGTCAAATAAACTAGAAATATATAAGTTATTACTATTGTCGGTTCACAATTATATAAAGTTATCATGTTATTATGTTATATACACACATATACACATACGCACACACACACACACATACGCACATACACACATACGCATATACGCACACACATGTCGCCATAACTATCTATCACACTATTATACTATATTTATATAGTAGATTAAGTTACTCAATCACAAAATCGAATTTTAAATAAATTGCTATATATATATCTATCTATTTACATACACACACACGAACACACACGTTGACGCTGATTGTATGGTATTATAGGCAGTGTCGTGCATCACTAATGTGTACCTGCAGGTGTACATTGTGTACAACTGTCGTGTCGACTTTGATTGACATCCGACATAGGACATGACCGTCATCATTACAGGACATGGCCTCTGCGTAGGAGGAGTAGTACGTTCACCTGCAGCCAGGTGGCAGTAGCATGTATCCACCCCCCCACCATAATTACCAGCACTGCCGGCATTAGCGTGCACGGCTATAGCGTGTGGTCAACGCTCTCAGACCATACTGGTCAACGTTCTCAGACCATACTGGTCAACGGTCTCATACCATACTGTCAACGTTCTCAGACCATACCGGTCAACGTTCTCAGACCATACCGGTCAACGTTCTCAGACCATACCGGTCAACGTTCTCAGACCATACCGGTCAGGCAGACCGATGTGTGCGATGACCAGTGCGGTGCGTGAATATAACCGCACACGTGTGCGCACACATACGCGCATGCGCAATACGTACTATATACCAGTATATATATGGCTATAGCCACACGTGGGTTAAGGTGGAGTGATTTTCAAAAATTTTCAAAAACGTATAACACCTGGTCTGCAACCTATAGCTTATTGAATGACAAACATTTTGGTATAGGTTTTATAATTTATGGTATACTAGAAATTTCGGAAATGTAGGTGAATACATCACTGTATTGTACTATATAATAATAATAATAATAATATCAGATTCAGTTGATGACCGAGATCAAAAACCCAGGTATGGTATAGAAGTTCTGTTGAGCTTATCGAGATACCAACCTGCTCTTGGTAATGAGAGAATTAATACAAAATCGAATAAATATAAATAAATATTTTACAATTCTATTTTGTTCATTCGTGTTCTGCCTCATAAAAATGGGCATATGCCGCACATACCCAAATATGGTTATACAGTATACCGTATACTATAGTATGTATCAATACGATTTAACCTATTGATCTCTGACCCACACTGGTCACGTGTTCGTTAACCTTTTGTTCCTTATGAACGCTTTGTATAGAGTTTACCACCCATAGGTTTCCTATAATGAGTAATACTTCCAATCGTGTCTATACACAACCATAATACACACATATACATACATATACACACTCTTATTATTGCTTATACGATGCAATAGAGAACATTGTAACAAGTTGTTACTAACAACTTTACCGTTGTTTCCACTTCTATATATATATATACCTGTATACCTATAGGTACAACTTATTCTGATATATCTTATACCGTGATATCGTTATAGCGGGTAATGCAGGTGGTACAGCACGCGTATATCGTATACATACGTATAGAGGCATCACATATTGCGAAGCAAAGGTGATTCACTCCCTATATAAGCTACGTAATTATTTTAATATAGTTCCTATCCCAACCACTAGATGTATACACATGTTATTATACGTTATGTTTACTGTTAATAAATTATAAGGTAATTAATATAATTATAAGACTAATATACTTTTGGTATATATTTTCAAATTACGACAATTGAAACTTTACATGTAAATAACAATGACTGAATCGATAAAATTGTTACCTTAAAAATTCTGTAACATTTTTATAAATTCATTTTCTATATTTCAAAATAATATTTTTGCGGAACACTTACTTTTCGATATATATATATATCGAATTTGTATACATATCTTAATTTAAGATTATATTAGGGTATTATTTTATGAATTTACATGTAAATAGATACGAAATCCAAAAATAATTCGGTCGAGTGAACCACTTGTGCTTCTTATAATCAGTGGACATACATACACTGATGCTAGAAGTGAACGCGCACAATGCATGGCGTGATCACGAGTCTAGTCTCACGTGTGGTATATCTCGCCTGCTATATATGTAATATATTACATATATATTACTGAAGTATACTTTAGTTATAGTGCTTATCATTTTATTAATAATTATAGATAATAATTATTATAACTTATATTACACAAATAACAAAAATATATAAATATCAAAAATATCAAATATGAATATCAAATATATAAATATATATAATATATATTCGATATTTGATATATATATATATATATATAAATATCAAATATATATATATATATTTAGATCTAAATATAGAAATAGCCCATCAGTATACTGAAGCACATATCGTACGTGACAAACTATAGGTATGGCCCACTGACCACAGCTGACCACTACTGACCACACACATATATAGAATAATAGTGCACGCTAGTTAAGGTAAGGTAATGTCTAGTAACTACTGTGCATGCATACCTACACTACCATTAGGGGTGGTCAGTAGTGGTCAGTAGTGGTCAGTAGTAGTGGTCAGTGGGCTGTGGCCATACCTATAGGCTAACAATGGCCGAGTATCGACCTATTATGAACGGTGGCTAGGTTTAATTAAGCGTCTTCGCCGTCGTAGTAATAAGATATCGTTGTATTCGGGCGAACGAGAGAGGTGTTCGAGATTAAGTGAGATTAAGCGAGACCCAGCCCGAGATATGCCGAGATATTAACTCTCTCTCTGTATATTTAAGTCTCAGCGGTCTGGATCATTACGTAACATCTAAGGAATTCACTATCGCTGATCATTACGTACTATGACGTAATCGTGCTCGGTATAGAAGTTGTATACGTGGTACATCGCGGTGTTGGTGGCAAGGAGAAGTTCTATATCAACTATATTATTTGTATTTATATATATATATATATGTGTGTGATAATATGTGCATAGTATGTATGCGTATCATAAAATACATACATATATTCACATATAAATAGAAAACATACACGTACTGTATGACGTACACCACACACATACATACACATACGCATACATACATACACATACACATACACACACACATACATACATACACATACACACACACATACATACACATACATACATACACACATACACACATACATACATACACATATATATCGACTATAGTCGAATATATTTATGAGATAACATTGCCAAATATGAACAATAATTATCGTATGTTAGCTTATAGATGGAGGTATATATCACGTGATATACCATGTTGTCTATATAACCCAGGATAACAGTCAGTAGCTGAAGAGCGAGAGGTCACGAGGTCACGCTAGCCAGACACGTGGTAGTTCTTCTTATTTCTATGTTATTTATAAATAACTATAACTTCGCCTATATAGTTATATATGTGTAGGTATACAGGTATAGGTATACTTATACGGGTAAAGAAATAGAAATACACGAACATATATTAATTCATTGCATCTATTTTGTACGTGACCTTACTATTAATTATATTTTGTCACGCCATGTTAGATTTCATATTGAGTTTCATTTGTATGGTTCATGGTTCAATAAATAATATATATATATATATATATATATATATATATATATATATATATATATATATATATAGTATACACACTATACAATTAATAGTACATTTCAATATATATATTATTATATATGAAATATGTCTATCATAATAAATACTTCAGGTAACTACTAATCGATAAGTTCCGGTCTTATAACAATAGAAACATCCCCACAGTGTGCGAGGCCCACGCGCATCACGTGTGCACACACACACAAATACGTACCTAATCGCACACACCCAATCGCACTCACTCACACTCGCACTCACTCACACACATTTAACTGTTCACTCACTCACACACTCACACACACTCACACACGAAAACCCACTGTACTGTATGTATACCTTACATGTATACCTTACATGTATACCTTACATGTATACCTTACATGTATACCTTACATGTATACCTTACATGTATACCTTACATGTATACCTTACATGTATACCTTACATGTATACCTTACATGTATACCTACATGTATACCTGTATATCAATGTGTTATGTGAATGAACTGCCCCTGTGAATGTCTTCACCGCTGTTCCACACTTCTAGAATGCGCTAAAGCCAGTTATCTTGTACTATGGTCTACATATCACAACCACATATATGTTGTGTTATATGTTATTGTAGGTTAGGGAAGTCCTTTCATCCCATCTATAACCTAAATAGTTAGTACTTAATACACACATAATACACACATATACAGACACACACCCACACAAACCTACATATTGGCATAATTATATAGGGGAAAGTCCCCGATTACCGACCCCCTATCGTATCTCAGTAACTATAAGAGATATCAAAAAATAATATATACACGAACTGTTAGTAATTTAATGATAAATATGAATAATTATTTTATTTAAAAAAATATTTAATCCTACAATTGTTATTTGATAAAATGTAATATTCTGTTTTTACTTTTTAATTATTTGAATAATAACTTTTTTTAAATCATTGTAAATACTTTATTATTTAAAAGAAAACTTAATACTGAGAATAATATTGTATATTAATAAAATGTTTATAATTATTTAATTTTAATAACTATTAACCAATATATCTTAATTATAGCAAACCATATTATTTTCCTATTACCGACCCCTAAATTACCCTAATACCGACCCCATGTGATTTATAATATCCAATCAAAATAGATCCGTATTTTACTAAAATATGTCATAAGTTGTTTGTTTATCATTGATATAGATTTTAGATTCATGGTTCAGGTAGATTATATACATACTGATTAACAAATAAATATTAAATAATAATATACACTATTTTAATATAATTACTATACATTTTAAATTTAAATTTAATATTACTATTAAAACATAAATTCAATACAAAATAAATCGCGTGAATGTTATAATTAATTATATTTATGTATATCTACTATTTTTATTGGATATTATAATACTATAATTATTTATATCACGATTATTTTAGGGGGTCGGTAATAGGAGAAGGGGGTCGGTATTAGGCACATGTACAATACATGCATGTATCCGATTACCGACCCCCTGTTTATTCTTGTAAATATAATTATATCAAAAATTTAAAATAGCCACATTATCTATTGCCATAATATTACCCTAATTACAAAATTTCAAATAAATATATTTAATATTGAATAAGTTATTACAAATAATCATTTAGGGGTCGGTAATCGGAGACTTTCCCCTATTTCACTTCCGAACAATTCATTTAAAAGTGGATGTTTATGACTAAATAAATGTTACAACTGATATCTAATACACGCGCACACAAACACACGCATACACGTTGTATCACACAAACACACGCATACATGTTGTACCACACACACACAAACACACTCATACACTTTGTACCACACACACAAGCAAACACACACACGCGCACACACATAATCATATACTAGTTCGATATTAAAACCACACAACATAATATCGATTAAGAGCTAGAGAGACCTCACTGGTACGGCTTCACGTCTAAATATAGATATCGGTCCGTCAAACGCACGTGAAACGCACGTACAACTATACGCTCGTCAGAGAAACACGCGTGTAATAGTTATAACTATAGTGATACTATAGTACACTATACTACTATATATATAGTAGTATATTGTACAATGCATGTATTATAATTTAGGTATTATTAGATTATCTTATGTATATATACACCTATATAAACCTATAGGCTCCGTGTTTGTATTTAAACAATTAAATGTAAGTTATATATAGTATATATGCTATGTGGGCTTCATGGTAAACCATAGTAGCCTATATTTCTGAACCTGATACAAACACCAATATGACAACTAGTTTGTAAACAATTATTTCAATATGATTCTATTAGATTTTAATATAATGTAATATATATATATATAATATCGACATAAATAATTTAGAAAAACATATTTCAGTACAAGCGTATACGTATTGTTGTAACACATATGTTATTGTTAGCAAATATTTCTATTTTATACGTTCGACCTTTATATTTGCTTAATACATAAATGATCAAACAATGAGTGATATAGATTTCAATAAAAATAGAAACACATTGTATTCTACTTTTATTAAGCTTTTAAGTATTTAAAGTATTATATTTGAATATAATATAATATATCTAATATAATACACCAATAAAACATACCATATTTATGCTTTGTATATGGTATTGATCATATTAAATTAAATTATGCTATGAAATATATTTTAAAATAACATAATAATAATAACATAATAATTATACTATAGTATAGTAATAATAGTTACATATGCACTACGCTAATGTATTACGTAATAATGTGTGAATCTCGTATCGTAATCCATTGTATCCCCTACCACGTGACTAGTAATGTGTATAACGATGATGTAATCGATAGTTACGCAATCAGCAGCCGGGGTTTATGATGTCACACTGTATATCACGTGATATTTATGTAGATGTTTAATTACTATCGAGGCGGCGGGAACATTTAACGAGATTTGCAGTCCCATAATACGCGTGATCATAATAAGGACATATGTGCAACATTCGTCGTCGTACATTGTACACCAGGCTATCGCATATGCAACGCGAGAGACACGCGCATATCTATATAATATCGGACTTTATCGTTTGTAGTTCACATGTATTTTAGTTTATGAATGTGTACAGTTATCTATAGATTATACAAATACATAAATACAAATATATTTATACACACGTACAAACACATATACACACACATATATATACACACACAAATATATATATATATACTCGTGACGTACAGATTATATTTATAATTGATTTAAGCGCGGATCACTGACGTATCGTAAAGTAAACAAACACAACCCCTCCCCACAATACGGCACTACCCCTCCCCACAATATAGCACAACCCCTCCCCACAATACGGCACTACCCCTCCCCACAATATAGCACAACCCCTCCCCACAATACGGCACTACCCCTCCCCACAATACGGCACTACCCCTCCCCACAATACGGCACTACCCCTCCCCACAATATAGCACAACCCCTCCCCACAATACGGCACAACCCCTCCCCACAATACGGCACAACCCCTCCCCACAATACAGCACTACCCCTCCCCACAATATAGCACAACCCCTCCCCACAATATAGAACTACCCCTCCCCACAATACGACACAACCCCTCCCCACAATACGGCACTACCCCTCCCCACAATACGGCACTACCCCTCCCCACAACATAGCACTACCCCTGCCCACAATACGGCACTATCCCTCCCCACAATACAGCACTACACCTCCTCGTTTATATAGTGGATTAACGTACCGTTGGCTGGCTATAGCGTTAATACACGTATCGTTGACCTGTACGGTGTTGCGGTGTTACAGCATTAGTGGTCAACCGCTGACCAATGGATGGCTACCCCAATGGTCAGTCTACCGTTACACGTAATTACCGCCGCCACCACTACTAGCGCCACCTATTAATTAATGAAATCAAGCCGCGCCTCCCCTATTAACTAGCCGGTTACGTCATATATCTGATCAGTGATTCAATTATAACCGGGCCGTCTAGTGTATAGCGCGGCCATATCACCGGTAGCTGTAGCTAGAAGCGATGTTACTATGGTAACCAGATGTTAATTAACACCTCGATATAGAATTAAGATTAGTGCTCCAGGCATCCACTAGGTGGTGATATCGTATACGCTATAGATCGTGGATTTGATCATCTAATATAACCGCGTAATACTATGTACGACTATGTATTAAGAACACTTTATATAGCGACACTGGCTACAAGATTATATTAATCGTACCATGTTAACATGTAAAACACTTTGATAGTATATATATATAGAATCTATAAAATATATAAGTTATAATATATATATTGTTTATTATATAAGTAATTAAATAATATAATATATATACAGAATATATATCAAGTATACGCGTAACTATGCTCTACATATCGAGCAAAAGTAAACTTTAATGTCGTTATAATTGACTACTGAGGTAAGTGGAGTCAGGAAGTATGATGTATACATAATGATGAGTGGCAGATGTGGGAGGAGCTTAGTTCCACTACCGTGAAAGGGAGTTAAGGGGAGGAGCTTCACTTCGAATATCATCAATAATGAATTAGAATTCGTCAATAAATCGGAAACTATATTTAAATTATGTAACTTGTGTACACATTTGAACATATGTCCATGTGTGTGTGTGTGTTTATGTGCGTATTTGTGTGTTTGTGTGTGTACATGTGCTTGTTTATGTATTTGTATATGCTTATACTAGAATATGTTACATAATTAGTAGTTGGTATTTGATTTATCAGAATTGTATAAAATCAAGCACTATATCTGATACAGCGAATGCAGTCAATACATTACACACACATACGAACATACACCGCTAACATAACACACACCTACATACGTGTGAACACACGTACACATACATGGGGGTATACCAATTAGGTAGGACATGGTTAATGAAGGACATGCTCTATGGAGCTATACCGTGCGGCGCCATACGGTGTGAGGTGTCGATATGAATACTAATTCTATTGTTATACATGTAATCTAACAATACACATACACACATATATATATACTCGTAAATATATATATATATATATATATATATATATATATACGAGTATATATATATATAATAACAATAATAACATTGTTATTACACTATTGTTTGACATATATACACGTATACATGTGTATATATGTCAACCGAGAGTGTAATAACAATGTTATTATTGTTCTCCTAAGGACATAACCTCGCGCATTGTTCTACTAAACAATACCAGCGCGACACCGAGCCTCGCACGGCAGCGGCCATATTTCACTTACCGCAATGGTTCATAGGCTATAGGCTCGTGTATTGCTTAGTGCGGTGTACGATGTGATGTGTAGTGTGGTGTGCAGTGTGATGTACAGTGTGGTGTGTAGTGTGGTGTGTAGTGTGGTGTGTAGTGTGGTGTGCAGTGTGGTGTGTAGTGTGGTGTGCAGTGTGGTGTGCAGTGTGGTGTGTAGTGTGGTGTGTAGTGTGGTATGCAGTGTGGTGTGCAGTGTGGTGTGTAGTGTGGTGTGCAGTGTAGTGTGTAGTGTGGTGTGTAGTGTGGTGTGTAGTGTGGTGTGCAGTGTGGTGTGCAGTGTGATGTACAGTGTGGTGTGCAGTGTGATGTGCAGTGTGATGTACAGTGCGGTGTGCAGTGTGGTGTGCAGTGTGGTGTGCAGTGTGGTGTGTAGTGTGGTATGCAGTGTGGTGTGTAGTGTGGTGTGTAGTGTGGTGTGTAGTGTGGGGTGCAGTGTGATGTGCAGTGTGGTGTGTAGTGTGGTGTGCAGTGTAGTGTGCAGTGTGATGTGCAGTGTGGTGTACAGTGTGGTGTGTAGTGTGGTGTGCAGTGTGGTGTGCAGTACAGTGTACGATGTGATGTGTAGTGTGATGTACAGTGTGGTGTGCAGTGTGTTGTGCAGTGTGGTGTGCAGTGTGGTGTGCAGTGTGGTGTACAGTATGGTGTGTAGTGTATGGCATGCCAACATCACGCTAGTGGGAAGGTCAGCATGCTATAGGCAGGCGCTAAAGCTATCATCAATTACACACATATATGTTCAGTACATGTAAATGTTGCCACATATAATACAGTAACTGAAAGGAGACATCGGCTTTCGGAAGAAAATTTGCATAAAGTAATATTGTAGTATATACACATATATAAACATTTATACTTAGTATACATATTTATTGAGGTATTATTTCGTTTATAAATTTATAATTATTACACGTTTTATTGGGTCTATATCGACTATGCCCCGTTTGTTTTGATTACGATATAATGGGGTAATATTCGATATATCGAATGTGTATATACACCCAATACTATATGTATAATAACTGTGTATATATGTGAGATCAAATTCAAAATACTAGTTTCTATATTTTACATACTAATACCAAAGATTTTGCGAAGCGTAGAAAAATCTTTGCTAATACTTTATAAATTTATATGGAAATTGCACATGTATGTAGTATATATTATAAGATATATATATATATATATATATATATATATATATATATATATATATATATACATTAATTGTTATTATAATTTTAAAGTATACAACGAAACATGTAAAATATTTAAAATGTCACCTCGGAAATTGTACTTAAAACAAAAGGGGTAATATCCGATATTTTCCTAATGTTGAAGTTATAAAAGGTTTGAAGGTTTTGAAGTCACCAAACATGTTTTTGACAATTAGAAAGTAATCAAAAAGAATCAAATATTTCATATACAATAGATCGCTAATAATAACTATAGATATTTTGCAGATAGAGTTATTTTACACAGGAGACGTTAGTTAGATTATTACAATAAGGTAGTCCGTTATTAACTATAATTATGTTACGTCATCTTATATGATGATGTAATAACTGTGTGACAGCTGAAATAGAATTATATATATATATATAAGTATATATGCGTGTATATATGTGTGTAGGCATATATACTTAATAGTTGTCAATTAGAATGTGAATGAGTGGGCACGCCGACTTCAAGTGGGCGTGGTAGTCCCTGTAGTGCACTACTTAAGTGGGCGTGGCTAACACGAGACAATAGCCACCACGACATCTCGTGACTAACGTAACAATACTTCTCGGGTGGCCGCAAGTCCCTTGTGGTCAGCCGTGTGGCTTTGATGATAACAACTCGACGGGTAATCAGTGACCGCTCGGAGGTATGTTATCGGTCCGTACGACGGTCCGTACATCCGTACATCCGTACAATTTACGCAGTACACGCAGTAGATGTGTGCGCGGTGTACGATGTACGACGTATAGTAAACTATTATATTGTATACAATATATATGTTAAATGTTAAATGTATAATGTTCTAATTCATGATAGTATTGAAATACTATCATGATGCTTAGTATGGTGGTGATGATAATGATGATGATTTTAAATTTAGGTTTGTGAAATTATGATGGTAATGATGATGGCGATATTGATGATTTTGAAGCTAATATTAGTGCTGATGGTGATTATGATGTTGACGTTGATGTTGATGCTGATGCTGATAGGTTAACTCCACTAACATCAACAATACTAACACCACTGATGTTAATCATAATGGTGTTCATGTTAGTGTTGGTGATGCTGATGCTGATGTTAGTGTTAGTGTTGGTGATGCTGATGCTGATGTTAGTGTTGGTGACGGTGTTTCTGATAATGATGTTAGTGACGGTGACATGAAATGTACACTCTCCGATGACGTAATCCGATACACTATTGCGTAATCAGCGTGTTACGACGGTATCCGTAGTCATTAATGACTGTGTGTTATGTAATTACGTAACACACACACACATATATCACGTGCTTCCCTAGCGTGGTCACGTGACGTGGTCGCCCGGAAGTGAGCGTCACGTGGTATAACGTCGTACCCAGCGCGCCAGCTGATTATCTATTGTCACGTGATACAGACACGACCTCACGTGATACACACGTGACACGTAGGTATTACGCAACTATATACTGCGAAGCATTGTTTATATGTGTAAATGTTGCGAAAAGTTTTAGATGACATCGAAAGAATTGCCGAGGCCTACACATATTTTATATAAATACTGCATTTTTAAATATTTCTAAATATATTATTTATAATTAGATTTTTATAGTATAATCAAATATTATATATATATATTTGTATTGTTATTTTTATTTGGTGGATTCCTTTCATCTCATCAAAGAACTTAGATGCAGTTTTCACTTATAACCATATATGGCTCTAATGTCCCTTCGAAGCCGCTCTCACGTTAAGGCATCCATGGTTTTAAAGAGAGACGATCATTTATGTATACATAATTATATAAGATCACTTCTTAATATTATTGTAAGACATATTTTAATAGTTCAGACGATGCTAGAACCCGCGTCCTATTGCTGGTTTGCTTGAAGCATTAACTGAGCCACACTGAACGTTTGTATATATATATATTCATCTATGCTGTAAGTAATACAATTCTACATATATTCATATTCATAAAATTATGTTAATACTATATTATAAATATATAAATACTTAAAAGGATACAAATAGTATTATGAATTAAGATCTGTACGCAGTAAGTAACAATACACGCCTGTATTAAACCATCGATATAAAGAAACTTTCTTTATATCGATGTATCAAACGCACACACAACATGTTAACAAGAGAGATGATATACAGGTGTTATAATAAGTATTGTAAGGTACACCTAATGTATACAATAGTATACCTTGGTATACATTAGTATACGATGATGATGGATTGATTATGGCTAACACGATGGCTTGGTTATGGGTTACTCTAAAGCGGTACCTTTACGTTAACTCTACTTTAGCTCTACTTTAGCTCTACTTTAGCTCTACTTTAGCTCTACTTTAGCTCTACTTTAGCTCTACTTTAGCTCTACTTTAGCTCTACTTTAGCTCTACTTTAGCTCTACTTTAGCTATACTTTAGCTCTACTTTAGCTCTACTTTAGCTCTACTTTAGCTCTACTTTAGCTCTATTTTAGCTCTACTTTAGCTCTACTTTAGCTCTACTTTAGCTCTACTTTAGCTATACTTTAGCTCTACTTTAGCTCTACTTTAGCTCTACTTTAGCTATACTTTAGCTCTACTTAGGCTCTACTTTAGCTCTACTTTAGCTCTACTTTAGCTCTACTTTAGCTCTATTTTAGCTCTACTTTAGCTCTACTTTAGCTCTACTTTAGCTCTACTTTAGCTCTACTTTAGCTCTACTTTAGCTCTACTTTAGCTCTACTTTAGCTCTACTATAGCTCTACTTTAGCTCTACTTTAGCTCTACTTTAGCTCTACTTTAGCTCTACTTTAGATCTACTTTAGCTCTACTTTAGCTCTACTTTAGCTCTACTTTAGCTCTACTTTAGCTCTACTTTAGCTCTACTTTAGCTCTACTTTAGCTCTACTTTAGCTCTACTTTAGCTCTACTTTAGCTTAACATTAACTATACGATTAATACGCACATGTACATGATTATCACGAGAGCATGATTCATGTGACCCATGGATGATAGTATACTATCTTAGTATATATACTAGATAGTATATATATACTATCTTATAAGACAATGTATTTCTATACTATACAACATATTGTATGTATGACTACATTTATAAAACACCAACTTGAGCCAGTGAAACAACTCTAGTTATATACATACCACTCTTCATTATTAACGATTCTATTAATTATTAATTGTATACAATTATATTTAGAAATAATATATAATTGTTTTTATATAAAATGATCGGCTCTCGTTAAAACCCTGGACACCATAAAATGAGAGCGGCTTCAAAGGTATATTAAAGTAATTATGTTATAAGCAGAGTTGGGAACTGCGTCACTATATATATATATGAAATGAAATGAAATTATTTTTTAAAGAAACAGTTTGAATAATATATATAATAAACAATTATTTGCGAATATAATAAAAATAGTTCCTTTAGCAGGCATATAAAGAAGTATTTTTTTAAACTTGTATGAATTTTACACCAGATAAAGAAAAAAAAATATAAACAATAAACAAACAAAATATTCAATAAATTGTAGGTTGTAGGTTGATATATTATATATATATATATATATATATATATAGAACCATATATAGTGTGATTGACATACATATCAAAGATTTTGCGAAGCAAAGATATAACACTCCCTATGCATGCAACGTAATTTAGTAATATACCCAACCGCTGCTAGCAGTAGTATCGAAATCACTGAAATAGATTTAGGTTCGGCTCTGTTTGCATACAACAATGTTTTCATTGCTCTATTAAATTACATGCAATATAAATTAGCTTTTACTCACTAAATATATACTTATAGCAGTTAAAACATACATATCATATTTGTTTGTTATATATTAGTAATGAACACTTAGTTTTCATCATATAAATATTAATTTAAAGCATATTATTTAAAATTTTAAAATTGTATAGTTAAATACGAATTTACATTATAAACAACGCATAGTTCCTAAAAGTAACCCGCTATAGGTGGCACCAGGGTATTTTGTATACAAATTCGAATTACACGATTTCGCGTAAGTGTTATATCTTTCCTTCGGAAAATCTTTGTACATATTGTATTTAAAAGTCAAGTGCTGAAATAAATGTTGTTGTTTACACATTCCGTGGAATTGTACACATATAATCAAATGTTATATAAAGCACGAGTGATATTTATATAGTACACCTATATATAGAAGTGTGTATAACGAATCCTGGCCAGCTAGCACACCTAATCTACACTCACAATATAGGTTAGGATTCGCTATACACACTTCTATGTTCTTAGATATGATAATAGGAATCCGTACAAATACATATTACATTAACTAGAATAATAACAACATACTAAATCATTACTATTTAACGCATGCGTTTCGCTTACATCAAGTTATGTAATATAGTTATGCGTAGGTGACGTCACCCAGCTCGATTATTACGTCATACTGTATAATAGTCTATAATAACAACGTATAATAGATAGACAGATCAAAAGTTTATTGAATTACTGGTTATATATAAAGAAAGATATACTTATATATAAACATATAATTATATAACATATATAAACAAAATATATAAATGTGATAACAGTAAGACAAAACGACACGAATAATAGCGTTATATATAGTGTGTATACTGTGTTTAACCACCACTGTGAGTATATTCTACACAGTATACACTATGTACTGTACAATGTATATATAGTATGTAAAGTATACTATATAGTATGTACTAGTTAAGTAAATGATGCCGAGTTTTTTAATGACGAGTCGATACTTTTTTTCGGAAAAAAACGAGCCCGAGTCGATCCGAGACTTTAACCAAATGAACAGAGACTGAGATTACATCGATTCTTTATAGTTGAGCACTATTATACAGTGTATATACTGACTAGTATATACTGTATAATTACAAGTGTCCCGTATACACTAAATATTATATAATTTAGCGATATACATCGTTGTGTTTGTACACTCTACGATGTGTTTGTTTGTAGAGTGTACAAACATATCGTAGAGTGTACAAACTCACAAACACACACACACACACATACACACACGTACACATACACACACATACACACACACATACACATACACATATAGCACGGCGCTATAGTACTGATGTGTATTGCACGCGGACACAAAGGAGGAGTGGCTACTGAGACCTGTTGCTTGACCACACACGTGCCCTGTGACCTGTGAGCTCTTGACCTGTCCGCACAGCCACCACCACGGACATCTGTTGCCACCAAATCAGTGGTCAGTTGTATGATGTGATATTGATCGCCCACCCCCTCTCTCTAACCGGTCGACGGTTAATAACGCCGCCATTGTTATTGTATCGAGTCAATCAAGTAGATCGTATACATATCATACACACACGTATACACATGATTACATTGGTGAGATATCAGAGATACTACATTGAATACCCAGCGTCACATTAGTAATGCGGCGTATACCGTACGCCAGTGTGTATTGATGATGTCTATGATACCAGTCAAATCTAAAGCATGATGTAGTCTCAGTATCAGTAACCTAAATCTCAAATCGGCTCGGGCTCGTTTTATTACAGTATCGGCTCGGTTCGGGCTCGTTCGGCTAGAGTTTCATCTCGGATGGGGCTAGTTTTTTCCTAAAACGATAGTCTCGGCTCGAGCCGATCGGCATCAATAACCAAAAGTATCGTCTCGGCATCAAAAGATCGACATCACCACTAGTGCGCATGTCAGGGTTACGTAACATAGGTAACCGATTACGTAAACATAGCGGCGTGTAGCGCGATGACGTAAGAGGCGGGCGGGCGCTTATTACATCATCGTACACACTATAGTCTGGGGCTAGTGGTCTCTGACCGTTCTACCTTATCCTACCGAACGTGAGAGATCGCGAGAACGTGCGAGATCTCGCTTAATTAATAACGCTTATGAAAGGAGGACGACCCACCCGCGCGTGTGTGTGTGCGGGGGCAGCCGACATACAATGCACGCTTTGTACGGGTCGGGTCGATAACTCGATGACGCTAGACTCACTCTCCTCGGCCGCCGACGGGCGATGATGTAATATTATATAATAAGTGGTATTGCGTCAGCGGTAGGGTAGTTACGTGCGCTCTTTACTCGTACGATTACGTAATAGGCAAACGTTTAGAACTCTCGTAATAGTAACTGTTACGTGTGTGTGTGTGTGTGTGTGTTTGTTTGTGTGTGTGTATGTGTGTGTGTGTGTTTGTGTGTATGTGGCGTTCACTAATGAACAGTGTAGTGTGCGCTGCGCATGAACATACGTACAGTGTATAGTGTACACGGTAGTACATACATACACACGCACGCATATAAATAGATTTATAGTGTACTATATGTATGTTAAATGAATATTAAGAACTATTAAATTCGATCAATAGATACAGCGATCCACCGAGGGACATACAAGCGAGGATACGACCTAGAACAACCGTTAAATAAACAATGTAGTATCAGTGTATAATTCACTGTTAAGTACACTGTATAGTACGCTGGAATATACAATGAATGTACATTTTATATACTACATATGCTAAAAAGCAATTTTTACTTGTACACATTTTTTCTTTCATATATCTGTAGTTTAAATTTTTTCGTAAATTTTCAATTCATCTATTTTTGAATAGGGTTTAGTTTTCTGAATTGTTGTCGGTTTTCAATTATTTTTTTTTTATTATATCTGGAATGATTAAAAGGAGTTATTCCGAGCCATATGGTACTTTTATATGAAGGGAACTAAAAAAGTTACTAAAACGGGCTACCCTAATGTACAGTGTATAATGAATTATATGCTGGAGTATACACTGCACACTGTACACTGTATATCCTATTGCATACGCGTCCAACTAAGACACAACTATGAGGAGGTAACGTGATATGGAACCGATGATTGACAGGCGTGATTATACTACATCCGGTCTCCTGAGAAGTGTAGCCTTACACACGTGATACGATAAGTGAAACTGTCGCGTGACCCGTGTTCTATGATGGACAAGACCTTCTTATGTACGAGTAGTAGTAGTAGTAGTTATATTAGTAATAGTAGTAGTATACTATAGTATTATATATAATTATTATATATAATATAAATACTATATTTATACTATATTATAAATACTAGTTGATACTATGTGAATATAATAGATAGATTGTAATTAATACAGGTAATTCCAAGTTGGTAATCATGGAAATACGATATGCTCTGAATATTATAGAGACACACACACACACACACACATATATATATATATAATATAAAGTTTATACATATATTGATGATTGTACATTGTACAATAAATTACACTTATCTTTTGTATCACATTGCACATTAAGGTACGATTGATGTGTACATGTGTAGTGTAAACATACAATTCCCAACCCCACACCCCCACCCCATACCATATACCCCATACCCCATATGCACACTCACATATGTGCAGATATGCATACATACATATATAAATACATGCATACATACATGCACACATACACATATACATATACATACATAAACACTTGAATTCCATTTCAATCAATATAAGGAATATCCAAAACCACTCCACATTTAAAACAAGATTATAAATATTGCTATTACGTAGGAGGCACTGAATGCTATATAAATCTAAATTATTACTATTATTCGTTATCATTTCTTGTTCTAGTTATGTTTATTAATATATATATATATATATTTATACTTACCAATAGTAACCGTGTTGCTGATTATTTGAATATTGTCTATACAATTTTGAGATATATTTAATATATTAAGTGTTTAAATAAACCTTTACAATTACACACACACACACCTACACATACACACACACATAAATACACACATACATACACACATACACATAATATGCGTGCATTTTGAATGATATATCATTATATATATATATAATTATCACGTGCTATAGAACGCGTAAAGATATCCGGAAGAATCCTTATAAGGTTACGTAGAACATTACCCTGTACTCGTGGAACACATCAGTTATATTTGATAATTAGTAGAGACCTTTCCATCTATTATAGGTAATTGAAGGGGTGTATGCATTACCCACCCTCCTCTCCCACCCCCTATATGATATAACACCCTCCGTCCCAACCTCCCTCATGTACTTAGAGGGGGCTTTGATCATAGCCACCGGAGTGTCGTATAACTCGAAGGAAGCTTCCATTAGAGATATAGATCTGTCGTTATGCTCGGTATACGCTAACAGAGAGAGTGCAGGGAGGGGTGGCACGTTTTAGCGAGGTTTCGTTACAAACGGGTTCCGTTGTTCCCACGACTTGTTCAATGGAGGTTTACGACTTAAGTGCCTCGCGTCAAAATACAGCAATTGTGTATATATCAATGTATCATAGTATATTGATACATACGCATATATGCGTATATGTGTATATATATATATATATATAGGAACTTGAAATTATAACTCATATTTCTATTATAAATATATATATATAATATATATATATTATATATATATATATATATATATATATATAAACTATAAGATCAAGTTTTATGTACAAAATAGTATTTACTAAATACTATTTACCAAATAGTATTTACTAAATACTATTAATAGACATTTGTGATGAGCTACCTGACATTTCGTCCTAAATAGTACATCAGGTGGCGCTATGAGTTATGGTGATTGATAACAATTACGTAATAGTAGAATACAACTACAGTTTAGTGAATTCTATTAATATATGTTTTCAGAGAGTTGATGCTACACACTTATACCCGGATTACGTAATAACTGTTATCGGAGGATGTATGACGTAATCATTATGATGAAACGGTTGGCTTTATTTACGTATATTTATATTATGAAAATCACGCTATATTATAACCTAGATATATTATAACATAGAGGTTATACGTATATGTATATATCTATATTATAGCCACTCTATATTATAAGCTAGACATATTATATATAAAACTAATTAATAGTAATGTATTAGTGACATATACCTATATGCTTAGTCATTATAAATATTCGCCTACTACATGTATATATGCATACAATATAATTAATTATAAGTCGAGTGCGCATTGTGTGTGATAATTTGTTAAAATTATTAATAATCATAATTAAAACGACATCTATATAGACTTATTATAGACTATAACCAATGAAATATAGTGACTAGACTGGTATAAGATATTAATTACAACAATAACAATTAACCCAGCGTACGACCCACGCAGGCGCACACTGATACTATAACCGAACTAAGGGGGCCTTGTTTACTCGAGCTTTGATTGACAGGTAGAGCTATAAACGGGACCGCGGTACACATTTATTACCGTATCAAGTCGTCGTCGTAAAATATGACCACCTCCTCGAAGCTTACCGTTATACCGTATAGGATCTGTACTGTATAGTGTGGGAGTGTATACTGTAATAATGAAGTGAGCGACGGCATTGTTCACAGAGTTGCGGCGATGTTAATGTATACAATGTATACAATGTATACGCATAATGAGTGTATACATTCATCTTATAGGATGCTAGAGATGTAGGTTTAGATAGAGTTAGCCCCTCGAACACCCGCTTAGCTTATATGTCGTATACAGCTATAGCCGTATGAGTATGTTATGGCTATATATGCTATGTCTATAGTCTATAGTCTATAGTATATATAGACCTGCATACAAGCTAAGTTAGGACTATAGTCACTAGAGTGATGTAAATGATGCCGAGCCGAGACTTTTGGTTTTTAATGCAGAGCAGAGACTTTCATTTTCGGAAAAAAACGAACCCGAGCCGAGCCGAGACTCTTGCCAAACGAGCCCGAGCCGAGTTGAGACTTTAGATAACTGAGACTGAGACTGCATCGTGCTTTAGATTTGAGCATCATTTACATCACTAGTTAGGACTATGCTTAAGCTAGTCACTCCATTATACCTACATTATACTGAACTATAGCGTGTATTGACACTGACACTAACTTGGAAGCGATGACATCATTATTAACGTATTAGAAACAAGTGGAATACTTAATAATACCTAAAACCACCTCGAATAATACTCGAAGAGACAGACAAACTATGTCTGAGATATCGGGTGTTTGTCACGTGACATGTTATCTGTTTAACTACTTAAGTACATTAGTTACCCGTCGAGTACACATATTCAATGTACTATAGTACGTGTATACAGTACACGTTATACTATAGTATACAATGTATAGTATACATATATGTAGAGGATGATTCATGGTGAATCACTACCTCCACCTATATGACTTTATAGTTACACCACCCCGGTCCCCTACTGAGGTATACAGCCTCACAGGGCCCCTCGCAGGGGTAGTACAGAAGTATTACACCAGGGGGCGCCTGCTGTACATCTACTTCTACATCTACTTCCACATCTACTTCTACTTCTATATGATATCAACGTACTAGCTATCTCCCGTATACATACACACAATCACGGCGTTATTAAACGTCGTTCTATTATTCATAAGCCTATAGGCTAGAATATCTATATATTACCGATGAACATCACGCGCGCACACACACACTCGCGCACACACAAACACACACATACACATACACATACACACATATATACACTCATGTACCCATATACCATGTATATCGAATATCCTATAAAATATTATAAGCTATTATTATATTATCCCGGGAGACATTCAGATTATAGATAAAGTATTTGAATGACTTTTCATAGATGATTTATAATAATTATATAACATATATCATATAACAATGAAAGTTCTCATTTGTGTTTTAACAACGATAAATAAATAAATACATAAATAAATTAGCGATAACATAATTTGAAAGTATACAATAATAAGAATGATAGATTAGTAAATGTTTATCGTGAAGATAAATATTAGAAAAATGTGATATGTTATAATATGTTAATAGTTTTATACTACAACTATGATGTTCCGGAAGTACCATGTATACATGTGACATGTATATAGCATGCATACTATATACATGTATATATTATTGATAATTGCGGATATTTACTATATGTAGTATATATATATATATGGTATACCATAGAGAACGAAGTAACTTCATTCTATATAGCATATAGGCTATAGAGAATAGGCTATAGTATATAGGCTATAGCATATATATATATTAATAGGCTATATATATATATATATATATATATATACTATAGTATATATATATATATATATATATATACTATAGTATATATATATATATATATATATATATATATATATATATATATATACTTAATATATTCCGAATCCATCGAAAAATCCTTGTAAATACTATATAGATCTATAAAGAGCCAAGAATTTACTATCTACAGATAGTCATTTATTCAAGTATATATATATATATATAAATATCAAACACATTAATGCAATAAAAAGCCGATAGAATATCACGTGGAGAGATTTATTCGTAGATATATATATATATATATATACGTATATATGCGTATATATACATATACGTATATATATATATACGAATACTAATACGAATATCGTTTATAAATATCGATAATTGTCGACGCCATGACGTCTATAGAAGACTAAATATTATATTAGATAGGTCATTTATATAAATGGTCTGGGACATCATTCGTGGTCTGGGACATGGTCTATATCAATAGAGTGTCACCATCGTGTGTATGTACATTAAGTGGTACACACACACACATACACACACACACACACATATATAGTTATATATATATATATATATATATATTATAGTAAATTAATATAATATACGAATCTAAACACATGCAGACATATATTACTATAGTAGTGCACACACGCAGACATAACAAGGATTATAATCTATCGTTACAGGATGACTACACTTGTGGTCAGTGGAGGCCAGACCGTAGTGGTCAATACAAACTAGTGGTCAATACACACACTGGGCTATACTACAGGCGGGGCTTCTCTAATTAATTGCCTGGACAGCGGCGTGCCTGGATAGCGGCGTGCCTGGATAGCGGCGTACCTGGTTGTGCTGTAGCCCGCCGCCATTGTTATCGCTAAACGCAGCAGCGCCACTCGGCGGGTAAATAGCGTACGAGAACGGACGCACGCGAACATTTAATCCGACGCACGCGAACACATCTACTGAACACGGTACGCGGCCACTTTAAACAATGGTATATTGTTCTAATCGCACTTCGACCCACTGAACAACCCCGGTGTGGAGAGGTTTCAGGCTATAGCCAAATCCGCATTAATTAGGCCGAGGTGTTGGCAGTTAATGCTGTCATTATATCGTGATATATGTGTGTTGAGAAAAGTGGCATACATAATAATATCATTATACAACTATTGAAATATATATATATATATATATATATATATAATTAATAAATTTGTATCTTACATTATGACATTACAGTTTGAAAATTTGTACATTAAATCATATTTTCATTGTACATTACATTTTATTTTATTAAAATTATGTAAATATATTCGAAATATTAATGATTTAATTGTATATTGGCACTTATATATAGATTTATTTTTTAATTTAACGGTAAATAATACATATAATATTGTTACACTTTACAATACTTCTAAAGACAACTATATTACATTACAGCTACATTATTGAGCGTGTTTGAGGAGAACACATATCCATAGTTATAAAGTTATAGATACTATTGATTATACTAAAGTGCAGTTGTATTGTAATGGTTACTATTATATAAGTATTATATTATTAATATTAATATTTAATATATATATATATATATATATATATATATATATATACACAATACGATAACTATTTGAGTGGTTACAATTTAATAAGAATATTAGTTGAGTACAAGTATCCTGAAGGTATACAGGTAATATAAGGTATACTATAGTATACTATACATAGTATGACACATGTAACGCACTATAATGAAGCCTACGATAATGAAATCTACATTATTAATCGCCTTAACTACCGCCAGGGAGCGATACTTGAATTAATACACATCGTACGTCACGTGGCTAATGTTGTGACACGTGACGACGTGTAGGTGTCAATTAAGCGTGTTACGTAATGTGTCAACCGGAAGGTGTCAGCACACTTTAGAGTGTATTTAATAGCGGGCGCCTATATCCGTTATTTAGTGAATTTATAATTACTCTATACGATTATTGGTAAATTATACATACACGCATATATATATACAATTAATACTAGTTAATATATTAAATTCAATATTCAATAAATATTAATAAATAATAATATTCATTATTTATAACAAATTATTATTGTGTAAAGAAAATGCTTCATTAATGTAGATATTATTATAAAACGTTGAGTGTACATATATATATATATATATATATATATATATATATATATATAGTGAAAGCCGCTTACTTCGACAGCCACGTACATCGATAATTCGGCTACATCGACATTTCGAGATACTTTTGTTGGATTTACACCTATTTACATGTAAATTAATCCGCTTACATTGACAATCCACTTATCGATAATTCGGCATTATCGACATATTTATAAGGTAATATTTGGAATTGAATCCATTTATATCGACAAATTTGATTATAAAACAAATTATTTACAAATTTTAATTTGTATGAAAAGTATTCCCATAGTATTCATTGCTATTCCCCTACTACTTAATATCGTCAGTATATCTATACATAACTTGAGACTTAATATCTTAAGTAATTGGTCAATATTTAGATACGCCTACAAATATGTATTGTGATATCATTACGTATGTCTTATTTCATTTATTAAATTATTGTAACAATGCCAAATCGTAAATTCATTTCTATCGTTGATAAATCTACTGCTATCAATAATATTAAAAATGGTAAGGGAGAAAGATTGTGGCAGAGGAACTGGGTGTTGGATTATCTACAATTGTAGGATGGATGAAAGATGAGAAAAATATAATAGAAAATAGTAAAATTGTAAATTCAAAAAATGTAAAAAAAATTAAATGGTCACCTTATGATGATGTAGATCTACATGTAAATCTACATCATCATAAGGTGATAATTTAATTTTTCGAAAACCCATTATTAACATGGTTTGCTGCAGTAAGACGTGCCTGTCTCCCTTTGAATGGTTTTTATTAACTTATATAAATCGTAATTATGATTTATTAGTGTTATTTTGCGTACGTTATTACATTTTTATATTATATTATAAAATAAGATTGTTATTGGCAAATGAATAGTTGGTAACATAAAATAAAATACAATCCGCTAAACAATCATCGATTACAAAATATTTTTAGTTTATATATAAACTTTTTAGTAAATACATATTTATTATTTAATAAACATGTAATTAAACCTTTTTTGTTATTATATTATATGCATATATTATATTATTACATACAATTAATTATAAATAAACTAATGCGTTATACATCATTAGGGCTACTCCCCTATCGCTCATATCGACAATCCGCCTATATCGACATTATACTAGCTTACACAACCATGTCAATGTAAGCGGCTTTCACTGTATGTATATATATATATATATATATATATATATATATAAATGTATATGAATAATACACATGGAATGAATTCGTTGTGCTCACGTATGTTACAGCTATCCCTCTACGTATTGTACACTGAACATAGTTATTACGAATATCTATACTAAAGATGGTGTTAAATCTCACCGCTAGAGTTAGCGTTACTTAAATATGACTCATAAACTATATTAATATATATATATATATATAGTTTTATAACATATTATAAACTATATTTATAGTTATATATATATTATCTGATATATTGTATATACTGTTACATTGTATATAATATAATGTTAATAGCATATTAGTATCATCTTATTACGACTACCTCACTTTGTTTATATTCTTACACGTTGTAGACTGCGGTCCTGGAAATGATCAGATATTAAGATAAACAACATCCGCCACGTAAGCTGAGATAAATACATGTAGGTTATAGCCTATAATAATGCCTAATAACCCTGGTAATAACCCTAGTAATATCTATTAAGTAAGATTTATGTGTTGTTATACGTATAAGGACACTCGTTTATATTCGCAGATATATACAGATGTATACATCGATTTTGGCGGAGTAATACATGTAAGAATAATATTATATTCTAAATATCTTTAGCCAGGTAAAATTCACAAGCGTGCCCTAGAAATGGTCAGAGGGGCTTAACACGCGATACCTGGCCTTGTGTAAGATTTATATGTTTACGTGGAGTATCGCGTTACTCGTGTAATATACACTACTAATACTACTACTACTACTACTACTACTACTACTACTACTACTACTACTACTACTACTACTACTACTACTACTACTACTACTACTACTACTACTACTACTACTACTACTACTACTACTACTACTACTACTACTACTACTACTACTACTACTACTACTACTACTACTACTACTACTACTACTACTACTACTACTACTACTACTACTACTACTACTACTACTACTACTACTACTACTACTACTACTACTACTACTACTACTACTACTACTACTACTACTACAACTACTACTACTACTACTACTACTACTACTACTACTACTACTACTACTACTACTACTACTACTACTACTACTACTACTACTACTACTACTACTACTACTACTACTACTACTACTACTACTACTACTACTACTACTACTACTACTACTACTACTACTACTACTACTACTACTACTACTACTACTACTACTACTACTACTACTACTACTACTACTACTACTACTACTACTACTACTACTACTACTACTACTACTACTACTACTACTACTACTACATCTACTACTACTACTACTACTACTACTACTACTACTACTACTACTACTACTACTACTACTACTACTACTACTACTACTACTACTACTACTACTACTACTACTACTACTACTACTACTACTACTACTACTACTACTACTACTACTACTACTACTACTACTACTACTACTACTACTACTACTACTACTACTACTACTACTACTACTACTACTACTACTACTACTACTACTACTACTACTACTACTACTACTACTACTACTACTACTACTACTACTACTACTACTACTACTACTACTACTACTACTACTACTACTACTACTACTACTACTACTACTACTACTACTACTACTACTACTACTACTAGCCCCACCTATACTATTATTATTCACTTTAGCCCCACCTATACTATTATTATTCACTTAGTTCTCAGTGATTTATAGGTTCTACTTTAAGTAAATATGTCCTCAATATGACTAATAGTTATAGGTCAGAAGTCATTAGTACATGATATACACACAAATACATATATATATATATATATATATATGTGTTAGTTCAGATCGATACAATTTGAGATTGTATGTGAACATTTCTGATATATGTAATACAATTGAAACTAATTATACCTATAGCTATATATAAAGTGAAATATTTAACTGAATATAAATTTAGAAATTGTGACCTAAATCTAATCTAAATAAGTATTAAAATTAAGTTAAATATAGTTGATGTTATCACACATACAACATACGCTATATATAGTCTATAGATTAGAATAAACATGATGATAATAATAATACAACTAAAATCAAATAATAAATGAGAAACACAGATCAAATATCATCATTGTAGATTAACATGTGGATATATTTATGATAAATGAGTATTGTGATCGAATGGTTATATGGGTTAGTAGGGCATTGCAAACCTATGGCCATATATGAATATATTACTCCACCGATAAGGATATATGATCAGATAAGCGAGATAATATATGTATACATGTTGTATTGAGTGGAGAGGGTAATGTATACTATGTAAGTGGAATGTACGTCGTACATTGTACAATGTACATTGTGTACATTGTACATTGTATACTGTACATCCATTACTAGAGTGTATGTCGTACGCAGTTGGTAACACACCTACCTATACATAAATACGGCTAGCATGTGTTTAAGGTGTGATGCACAGTTACAGCAGACGTATGTTGTATACACATATAAACATAGCTATGAGTCACATATATGTCATCATATATGTGACTCATAGGCTATGGGCTATGTCATGTTATCACCATTAATAGGAATATATATATACTAGTGATGTAAATGATGCTCAAATCTAAAGCATCTATGCGGTCTTAATCTTAGTTAGATAAATTCTCAACACGGCTCGGCCATCGGAACGCCTTCTATAATTATAAGTTGTAAATCCGATTACCGAATGACCAATGTAATTTAATTAAAGCATACATATATAAGAATATTATATTATATTATAGGATTAACATTAATACGGTAATTATGTGGGGTTTCATATGTTGACCAGATGTACGTTCATAATTATATTACGTTTCATAATCGATTATATATATATATATATATATATATAAATATATATATATATATATATATATATATATATATATATGTATGTGAGTGTATGCGTATGCGTGTGTATATGACGTAACAATGATACATCATACTATTACGTAACCTAACCGTGCATCACGGCGTGCTTGACCGGTGAGGTCTGGACACTGCCGACGGTGGTATCACAATGACCTCTAATAACACAGCGGTCAAGACACGAGAACGTAGCAATTACCCGGTTGGGCGGGTGGGCGGGTGGGTGGGGGAGGAAGGAGCGGTGATTAAAGAGTATTTAGTGTTAACAAGACGTTGCCACTGGACAGTGCACTGTGACCATGGTCAGTGACTGGCCGGAGAGAGAGAGAGTGGTCAACCGATGATGATTGATCCTTCATTCGGTCATTGCTAGGTCCGTGTCATGGGCAGTGATCGATGTATGTGTAGATATACTTGATTGTTATGTAATGAATGCTCGCAGCCATAGTGACGTGTATTACATCACCCTTAGTTACGAGAGTGTTACGTCATTCATCGTCATATGTGTTACGTCACATTGAGTACTATTGGGGTACCAAAGTGTTACCGATGTGTATTCGACGTAATTAGTGCATAGATGACTTGTAAAAGATAACAGTACCTATAGTAGCTACCTATAGTAGATACCTATAGTAGCTACCTATAGGTAGATACCTATACATATATGTAGATGCGTTGCAACGATTTTGGGGGGGGGGACCAACCAATCAAAATAAATGTTGTGGTAAAAGTGGGGGGGTGGGGACCAATATATAGGAGGTTCCCCAATATTTTAAAGTGTGGGGGGTTCACATCCCCTCCGTCCCCCCTTTTGCAGCGCCGCTATACCTATGTATTGATCACGAACTAAGACTATAGTCTTATACTATACTATAATATAATAAAGGCCTGCTACAATGTCGACATGTTGCGGTAGGCACTATTATCATTAAGTTTATGCTGTATTGTTATGTTCTTTGATTATCTATAGATAGATTATGTAATAATACATTAAGTATATATTATATATAGTATATTGTTATTGTTATTGTTATTTATATTTGGCGGAGTCCTTTCATCCCATCCAGGAACTTAGATAACGTTTTCATGTATAGCCATATATGGCTCTATAGAGGGTCTATATGACACTATAATGTCCCTTCGAAGCCGCTCTCATGTTAAGGCATTCATTGTTTTAACGAGAGACGATAATGTATTTATACACAATTAAATAAGATCACATCTATAGATATATAGATATATAGATATATCATCTATGATATATTCATATTCGCATGCGTATGAATATTAGTGTGGCATGTATAATGGATGAACCACTGGTGTCTCGGCGGTTGTGTGCAATGTTTACATACTCTTTATAGTGGCGGATGTTTATCCATCAGCCGTACTCGTAACCGGATGTTCACCTATACACCGGATACTACCAAAGACAAACACAACATACCACGTGATCTTGTCATCGTTATATTCATCGTGTAATATACGTGTGTTATTCATATACGCCGACGGTATATACATGATATAACTCCTTATAAGGTTAGCATTACGTGTAATACATAACACGATAGGTTATCCACGGGTAATGGATACGTATACATCCGGTAATTATAACCCTATTGATTATACCCACCCTCGATTATGGGTCACACCCCGGTAATGGAGTTCACCCCTGGTAATGGATATCAACCGTTAATCCCTGCATGTACTATCAGTATAGAAGTTATGTTCTCCGCGTAACAATATGGCTATTGTACTACTATATCCTAGTGTATAACCATTGTACAGTCATTGTACACTGTACATTGTATAGATAACAGTGTACAATGTACACTGTACAATGTACATTATACACGTTCAGGTATGTGCTATTGTTTCAGTGTAGCTGTTCGTTGTGATTATAATCATTTCGGTCACGTGGTACATCACCCACGTGACTCACTAATGTAAAGTTATCCCGTTCCGATAGAGGGCGATACTGGGCGCTAGTGTTTCTACAGTAACGGTCGGCTATCTCTACGTAGAAACATTACTCGTACATTTAAAT
The DNA here is from genome assembly GCA_964019155.1 of Osedax fenrisi. NCBI lineage: Eukaryota > Metazoa > Annelida > Polychaeta > Sabellida > Siboglinidae > Osedax > Osedax fenrisi. The sequence continues at coordinate 1,430,131 of OZ025241.1, read as the reverse complement.
ATTTGTATAGTATAATTAAAGAACACTTTATTTGTGCAGAACACCTGGGTCCTGTAACAGAACCCCGTATATATCATAGTGTATTAATACCACCACCCTCTATCGTTACATAGTTACCCGATACACCCGAGCTAAACCTGATACCGTGTTGCATAGTATGATTCACATCTACCTGGCATATACCAATGCCTCCTATATATCCCATGGGATCCTCTGCAGAGGTTACCAGCAGAGGTTATAGGAGGTATTGCTTATACCAATGCATCCTATACCCATAGGTTAACTGCAGAGGTTATAGGAGGTATTGCTTATACCAATGCATCCTATACCCATAGGTTAACTGCAGAGGTTATAGGAGGTATTGCATGTATTCACTATTACATAATGGTGTTGGCACTATGTGAACATGTTGCAGTTCGAATATAGATATCTATTTTGTGAAATAAAAGTGTGATTGTATCGTCGATAAAAGCATAGTTGATATAGTTCGATGTATTTTAAAATACATTTATATCTGTCTATCTATATATTATATATATATATATATAAGATGGAATAATCTATATTATAAGATGCCATATTATATAGATAGATTAATAATCAATCATTATAATATTATAGAGAATTACATATTTATTCTTTGTATTAAGCAAATATATATATATATATATATATATATATATATATCAGGTCCAAGTTGAGATAGAATATGCACCCACATTAACTTTTAGATTATACAATAACACAAAATTAAACTAATGTCATGATTAGATTCATGATTTAATTCAATATAAAAGTATTCCATAAAATAATCCGGAAAATAATATTAAATTAAAATATACAAATTTAAATATCAATATAAACTACCAGCAAATTTAAATAAATAGCATCAATTAATTTCTGAAAAAAATAAACAATGTTGGGACTTTATTTATGTTACGGACTCTTTCGGTTTAATCGCTTGAATCTAATTGTCCACTAATTATGCCCCTACCGTGATATATATATATATATACCGAAGAAAGTCATAATGCTAAATAACATGATGGTTAGTTTAGAAAAACACCAATTAAAACTATTACCTGTAATGTATTATTATTCGCGGATATAATGCGTATTTAATTTGATAATGTAGATGTTATTCACTGTTGTGTATTGGTTTGTCATCTGTTATTACCTGAACGGAAGTGAATACTACAGATTTAATAATATTGTTTACTCGTGATTTATATATGTTATTGTTTACTAAAGCATATATATATATATAATACCTTTAAGAGGTCAATATGGACATATTAAACGTTTCGGAGAATATGAATTATTATAATGCATTTATTTGCTCATGATATATTATCAATAAGATGCTCTTGCTATGCTATCTATATACGTATATATGAAGTTATGTGTATTCCAGTTATGAATATCTAGTAAATATGAGTACATCATATAAACAATAACCGACATGGAATACGCTAATGTTTTATTCCATGCTAAGGATGGTGCGTTATAACAATAGGTGTATTACCCTATAGACTACTGGTGTGCGGTGTGCGTGGAACACTGGTGTGGCTACAACTGAAGCTCCAGGTTCCACTCTTTGTCGGAAACAATGAATGAATGAGGTTACTAATCATCGGAGTGGTGGTAAATGAGTATATATATATATATAACCATTATCTATATTTTTTATATCTTCATGATATTTAGGTAAAATATATATATATATATATATATATATATATATATAGATTGATATTTAATTGTATAACAAAATAAAACGCACATATGATAGATCATTATAATATGTTTCAAATTGCTAAATATTGTATAGACATGATTAACGATATGAGCTGTCACATTTCTAGTATATATATATATATATATATATATATATATATATATATATATATATTTATTTATGTAACATTGTAAAACATTATTTTTCGTATTATATAAATGTAAATAATATGTATAGAACCAGTGTAATTATTTCATAAAATACATAATTAAATTATGTATTAAAAGATGACTCATTAAATATGTATGATAACTGTAGTTAGGTCAAATTACCCACTTAATGTTATTAGTGAAATATTTCCGAATTAAACACGAGCACTTACAAATAAATACACATGAATACTTGACAAGTTATTGCAGCAAACCTACACTAAAAGTTTAAATTACTCTGATGACATAACGCATACATTAATTTCAAAATAAGTATTTAACTAATTATAATTCTACTGATTATCTTCAATACAATACACCATTGTTAGAAAGGTATTGTTATATATGATACGCATGTTTACCATACATGGTACATATGCTAAGTAAATCATTGACTAATATACATATATGAATGGCATATATCTTGTTATATTTTACTAGTATAAATTAGATAGTCTTAAATAAATTATATTGGATTATGTAAGGTTTAATTATAATAAATTAGGTTATATTATATTGTGTTAGGTTGTGTTAGGTTTAGTTAGGTTAATTTTAATTAGTTTAGGTTGAATTAGTTTAACACATGAATATTCACTGAAATCAAGCAAATATCTAATAGTTATCCGCTATTATTCACAAATGTGACCTCAGCTTTAGTCTAACTCAATATAGCATAACTTATCCTAACCTAATTTATCCTAACCTAACCTAACTTAACCTAATCTAAAATAATATATCATAACCACATCCAACTCAACCCAATGTCACCTAATACAATCCAACATGATTTAATAGGAATAATGATACACACTCCAACATGATCCGACTTAATTCGGATATCACTGAGAACGTCTCGCAAATATTCGTATTCGGAGATCATAACCTGCTAACTGATTACGCTATTGATATATTGTGCCGATATGATTGATAGCTGTCAATTAAATAATGCAGTACTCCGCGTAAGTCTGTCTATCAAACCGATGGAATGGCCAAGTACGACGTTTATATCAATATCATATTACGCATGATTAAACATGAAGATATCGTGAATCATATGCAGCATGAATATATACGTATTATCCTATTTATAGAATAGTTAATAATATTGCTTGATCATATAATGAGACAGATAGAAATAGAAACGTGCATGCAATACATATTATATATATATATATATATATATATATATATATATATATATATATAATATGAATATGTATGTACCTATCTATAGGTTATATTGCGTATATTTAAAAATAGGTAACACAATTATTATACACTACACTGATGTAATATATTACACAGATACATACATATATGCACACATACACACATATATATATATATATATTACTGCAATAAATTGCCTAAAGGACATCATTAGTGTTAGAACATACATAATTGGTTCTAGCAAGGACATCGCTGATATTATCAAGGATATCATACCTGTAGTACCTTTATTATTACCTGTATTACATAATATATCACTATTAATTGAAATATTATCACTGGTATTATTATATATATTCCATTGCTATAGAAATGGCATTAAAAGATATAGTATACTAATACGAAATCCTTACTAAGTAGCTTGGAGCTACTGTATACATTACTATTCCTCAGTAAGTATACTCGGACATAGGTATACTATAGCAAGGACATAGGTATACTATAGCAAGGACATAGGTATACTATAGCAAGGACATAGGTATACTATAGCAAGGGCATAGGTATACTATAGCAAGGACATAGGTATACTATAGCAAGGACATAGGTATACTATAGCAAGGACATATGTATACTATAGCAAGGACATAGGTATACTATAGCAAGGACATAGGTATACTATAGCAAGGACATAGGTATACTATAGCAAGGACATATGTATACTATAGCAAGGACATAGGTATACTATAGCAAGGACATAGGTATACTATAGCAAGGACATATGTATACTATAGCAAGGACATAGGTATACTATAGCAAGGGCATCATCCGATATAGTGTTGAACACATAAGTAAGAATATATATAAATATATATATATATATACATGCATATTTATTATTATAAAATACGAGTTAATGAATAGATGACCTACATGTCAATATATATATATATATATATATATATATATATATATATATATTGATCGGCAATACATAGGATCATGCCGTGAGTTTGGTCACAACAAACTCACGGATGTACACCTTTATAATATTACGTGTAAATAAACATGGATACTATTTCTTCTAGTTTAATATATATATATATATATATATATATATATATAATATGTTTATGTATTTATTTATGCAGCTACACCACTTATTTGTTTATATTTACACCTAGGCGAATATATACAAGCCCGATATGATATATACACACATAACTGTACGCTATCACTTTCATAATACGTATACACATACGTATACACATACGCATACACATACGCAGATTAGTAAGTAAAAGTGGGCGTGGTCAGCATCGGTAGCCCCGCAAGTAGAGCTATGTCATGCGCAGTCCTGGTATGTCCTGCTATGTCCTAATCCGCAAGGATTATAGATCAGCACGGATATTGTACACACATCCCCTTAGAGCATATACCACTATCATATCCTTGCTAGTATGTTTTGTATATTTTATATATAATATATATACTTTATATTATATCTGTTATATTTATTTGTACATAACTATATATATATATATATATCAATTTTATAATCAACTATTTTTATAATATGAATTGCCTTAATTCTAGATCCAATTAAAATTCATAGAAACATTAACATATACCCAAGGACATGTCCTTGATATACCGGTAGCAATATGATGAGTCATTGTTAAGAATAACGTTATTTACTTAAAGTGATGGTCACGTGATCATATATGTGTTGTTGTAGAAGATGGTTTCAGTAGGTCACGTGATTCGCATGTAAATATGCATATGATGCTTGCGTCATCGAATAGTGTTGGCGTAGGATTGCTATATTATATAGCCTATATACATAACTTATATATATATATATACACTTAAATATAAGTATATAAATATATACATGTACTTAATATGTACTTACAAAACATCGTAAAAACGTAATGACGGATGAAGAAAATATAAATTATTAAATATTGATGTGAAGCTCTTCTGAAGAAGAACAAGATTACATAATATAACACATGTGCACATAATACGCTAAGTCTTCTAATCAATAATAATGATAATTATGATTATAATTACTTGTTTGTACATTTCACCGGGGATGATGGCGTCCCAGACCCAACCATAACGAAACTAATATGTGTACGAAGTAAACTGTACGTTAATGCATTATTTAATGCAGCTAATACATACTCGGCACTACCACACACACACACACACACACACTACCACACACACCTACACACACACACACACACTACCACACACACCTACACACACACACACACACTACCACACACACACACACACTACCACACATACACACATACACATACACACACATACATACACACATACACACGCACACATTACTATCGGTGGTTCAGCGTGTTACGTAATACATCTAGATCACGTGACCTGTATCGATTACGTAATAATGATGAGTTTACAACAACGACGCGGCGGTGGTCAGATAATTTATTTATTTTAGCCGCACCCTCAGGACACTCTAAAGTGCGCAAACATACCGATACCGCACACCGGTGCGCGCACATCGATAACACACACACACTAGTGCGCATACCCACATATACCGCACACACCGGAGAACACACACGCAGTCGCACCGGGCCCAGCCTCTGTTGTCTATCGATTATAGGTGCGCCGCGGTGTGAGTTACCGTGCGGCGCATGTGTGTGTGTTTGTGTGCGGGTGTGCGGGTGTGTGTGTGCGGGTGTGCGGGTGTGTGTGTGCGGGTGTGCGTGTGTGTGTGCGTGTGTGTGCGTATGTGTGTGTATGTGTGTGTGTGTATGTGTAGCTATCTATGTGTGTTTGTGTGTGTGTGTAGTTATAGGTGTGCGCCGCACACTGTGTTCGTGTGTTACTCCTATAGGACCTATAGTAGAGCTAAAGTAGAGCTATAGTAGAGCTATAGTAGAGCTAAAGTAGAGCTATAGTAGAGCTAAAGTAGAGCTATAGTAGAGCTATAGTAGAGCTATAGTAGAGCTATAGTAGACCTATAGTAGAGCTAAAGTAGAGCTATAGTAGAGCTATAGTAGAGCTATAGTAGAGCTAACGTAGAGCTAAAGTAGAGCTATAGTAGAGCTATAGTAGAGCTAAAGTAGAGCTATAGTAGAGCTATAGTAGAGCTATAGTAGAGCTATAGTAGACCTATAGTAGAGCTAAAGTAGAGCTAAAGTAGAGCTAAAATAGAGCTAAAGTAGAGCTAACGTAGAGCTAAAGTAGAGCTATAGTAGAGCTATAGTAGAGCTAAAGTAGAGCTATAGTAGAGCTATAGTAGAGCTAAAGTAGAGCTATAGTAGAGCTATAGTAGAGCTATAGTAGAGCTATAGTAGAGCTATAGTAGAGCTATAGTAGAGCTATAGTAGAGCTAACGTAGAGCTAAAGTAGAGCTATAGTAGAGCTATAGTAGAGCTAAAGTAGAGCTAAAGTAGAGCTATAGTAGAGCTAAAGTAGAGCTATAGTAGAGCTAAAGTAGAGCTAAAGTAGAGCTAAAGTAGAGCTTTAGTAGAGCTATAGTAGAGCTATAGTAGAGCTATAGTAGAGCTAAAGTAGAGCTAAAGTAGAGCTAAAGTAGACCTATAGTAGACCTATAGTAGAGCTATAGTAGAGCTATAGTAGAGCTAAAGTAGAGCTTTAGTAGAGCTATAGTAGAGCTATAGTAGAGCTATAGTAGAGCTATAGTAGACCTATAGTAGAGCTAAAGTAGAGCTAAAGTAGAGCTAAAGTAGAGCTAAAGTAGAGCTAAAGTATAGGTGTATACACTGTACAACGTACACTTTACGACGTGTATCTCACGAGCAATGTATTATGTAATATTGTGTTTCTATGAGCGCATATATACTGTTATTATACTAACAGTTATATTGTTCAGAACTACACATATTAACACATATGTGTTCACACATATATGTTCCCATACGTATATTCATTGCTATTTGCACATCTTCTGCGCGTATTACTGAGCCGTGACTGCCTATACAGAGAGATAGAGAGAGAGAGAGTGGACGTGAATACGCGATAAGATGCGAGATGTGGAGACCTAACAGTAATAGCAGCACGAGTAATACTATAGTATTAGAATAGTAGTAGATGTTGATATATACATACTACTATTAGTATTAGTAGTAGTATTAGTATCAGTAGTAGTAGTAGTAGTAGTAGTAGTAGTAGTAGTAGTAGTAGTAGTAGTGGTCAATGTAGTAGTAGTAGTAGTAGTAGTAGTAGTAGTAGTAGTAGTAGTAGTAGTAGTATTAGTAGTAGTAGTAGTAGTAGTAGTAGTAGTAGTAGTAGTAGTAGTAGTAGTAGTAGTAGTAGTAGTAGTAGTAGTAGTAGTAGTAGTAGTAGTAGTGGTCAATGTAGTAGTAGTAGTAGTAGTAGTAGTAGTAGTAGTAGTAGTAGTAGTAGTAGTAGTAGTAGTAGTAGTAGTAGTAGTAGTAGTAGTAGTAGTATTAGTAGTAGTAGTAGTAGTAGTAGTAGTAGTAGTAGTAGTAGTAGTA
>OZ025241.1:1172500-1417500 GCA_964019155.1 Osedax fenrisi | reverse complement strand
TATACGACTGCATGCATTCAGAGAGGATATTAACGATTTGGGATAATTGTTCTGTTATATCGTCAATGAACCCGGTTATATCGACTATGGATATTACACGTATGTGATTCACGCATGCGTACATCAATTATTAACACTTCCGCTATATCGGAACACAGCTTATAGCCTCAGCTTCTCCTCCTACTATTATCATCCTCAGCATCAATCACTATTTAGTGTGAGGTATATGGCTGAGCGAATAGTATCGGCCATTTCCTACGAAGAGAAGATGAGGTAGTTTCGAATCTGGTTTTGTGGCAGCCAACCATGGAACTAGAAGGCGAGGATACCACCTGATTCGTATATAAAGACTCTTTAACGTGATACAGGTCTACGAGAAAACGATCTACGAGCGGCTATGATGAATCGTGTGTTTGGAAGTCAATAACTGTCCGGGAATCAATAAAAAGAATCCCGAAATAAACAAGTAAGTAATAATAGTTCAAAGACAGAAAGCGTATTGTCACAGGTTCCATGCAATGGGATACCTGCAGGTAGTTGTGTGTTCTCTTGTGTCTATCAATACATTCGTGTTCATTACATCAAAACACAATACAACATAATGTTACTATTTGTATTGTCTTGAACCCCTCGCAGTCATAACACGTATAAGTATACGACTTCTCCAGGGTTCTATATGTATCATCTATTGCTTGATTACGTGATTCACTAAATAAATACGATTATTATTACGTCATTCATGAACAGTATTGCATAACGTTGTACTCTGGAGCCCACCTATGAGCATGTACACGTATAACGGGTTTCCTATAGGATACTGGCATATTCGTATACGGTATGCGGTATATACCTGTCTAACATACACTGTATATTGGGTATATACTCTCTGATATATTCATTCTCTATATATATATAATTACGCCATACTGAATCTCTCTACATGTATTGAAAGTTAATGTTATTACTATATCTGATCTCTACATTCTCTCGACCTCTACATTAAATCTGACCTCTACACTCTATCTGACCTCTACATTATATCTGACCTCTACACTATCTCTACCCATCTCCCCTATATCCACACGAATGTGCAGCAATTACTCGTCACGATGGGATGTCTCTAGTGTAAGGTCCGCTACACAGGCCGGAATGCTAATAATCACTGACCGGTATGGACACGAGCTGCTACCTACGGACAGTGGTCATCGCTGCGGACACTGGCCTACCGGAGGACATATCGAACCACGTAGTCTACTAGCGGGGTTAATAACGATGAATTATAGCATCCGGTTTCGGTATTCGATTTCAATTAGAGGCGCGGGCCGCCCAGCTTAGTTCTGTCTAATAGGTGCGTGTACCTCGGCCTACTAATAGGTGCGTGAACATCGGCCTACTAATAGCGGTGTACCCCGGCCCACTAATCGTGCGCATTAATATCGAGAGTGAGAACGACGGAGGTGTCGGTGGACCGGCCGCTAATAGCGCAAGGACACGATGTCCTAGCTACGAGGTTGTAAAACTATCACACCGCACCGCACCGTGTCGCTGCTGATTACAATGTTGACGTGTGATCACGTGATGTGCTATACGCGGAGCACGCTGATTGGCTAGCTACATTAATTACTTTAATTCGAAATTAAAATAACACCCGAAAGTTATTACCCGCCTAAGGAATACTGTAATATTTAGTTATCGAATAATACATTACTATAAATTAGTGATACAAATGTACATATCAATAAATAGTATACTTGTATATGTTATAAATATTTGCGAGGGGCCTAATGGTAAATGTCCTTCAGGAAAATACACAACAAATAGTGAACCTTTTCTTGTAAACACATATTTCTATTTTTCTTATATAGAAATCGTTTCTTAAACATACACATTTTATTATTAAATTAAGTACATTTGTTGGTTACATCAGAGAATGTAACTGTGTGCACTATTATAATGACTAGGGTTACTGACAACTAGCTAGATGAGGTGTGGTGACTATTGCACAGCCATACACAGTATAGCGTATACACTATATATAGTATGCCGTATATGGCATTGTTTCCATATATGGCAGTGTTTAACATCAATATAATGACGTTTATAATATAAGTGTATATATATAAATACACACTCATATAGTATATAGTATATATATATATATATATATATATATATATATATATACACATACACACATACACACTCTTATATATAAATAAATACATACTCATTTACACAGCAACTATAAATGTCCACGGGGGTAAAACTACAAGCCCTAGACGCGTGTAATTAAAAAGCAATCAATCAATCAATCAATAATTATAGATTTATATGATTCACGATGAGGATGGGGTAGCGTGTGAAATGATTGAATACTACATTTAATGTAAAGGTAGCTAGACTCGTGTAATGGGTGTGCAATCATACAACTATAGTAATACGACTATAGTAGTATGTGTTACGTAATAATACGTCATCGGCATATAAGTTAACTCATAGCACTCGTGTGTGTGTGTGTGAGAGAGAGTGTGAGTGTGTGTGTAAGTGTGTGTGTGAGAGTGTGAGTGTGTGTGAGTGTGTGAGTGTGTGTGTGTGTGTGTGAAAGTGTGAGTGTGTGTGAGTGTGTGTGTGTGTGAGTGTGTGTATACGAATAGTATGTTATAAAAGTAAATTATTGATGTAATTATAACTACAGACAGAAATATAGTCATAGTAAATAATATTTGATAATTGTGTATCTAGATACTGCAGAATGCCCGATAAAGTTGCAATAAGCTAACATAAATATAAGTACTATCTTGTATAGTACGATGTATTGCGTTGATGTACATGCTTAACTTTTTAGATGATAACTAATATATGTTCTAAATATAAACACAAAATGTATAGTAAGATATACACAGGAGTATATGCAGCATATATATGTATATACACGTACAAACTCATAAATACACACCACAAACACCCGATGGGGTCCCAATACTGTATCATTATAATATTGAGATGTGAATATAGATTGTAGGTCATATATCGTTATCTTCATAATTGTTCCGGTCAGCTATTGACCACTCGGCTCGGTTATCATCGGTTATCATCGGTTATACTCGGTTATACTCGGCTATACTCGGCTATCGTCTTATATAATCGGATATAATCGGTATAACTCGATAATGCGTATAAACAATGAGTTCACTGTGGCGTCTGAAACCACTATTGCCCTCCCCCTTCCCTCCCCTCCCCTCTACCCTCTACCCTCTATCTTCCTCTCTCTCTCCCTCCCCTCCCCTCTACCCTCTCTCTCCCTCTCTCTCTCTTGCCCTTCCTCTCGTATGACAACTGATGGAAATGACGGTCATTGTTCATGAAGTCGAGTGTAAGTGCTTTCCTTTCACCGCAGTAATAACCGCGATGTTGCGTAACTATTGCGTCATTATAGCATAACTATTGCGTCATTATTGCATAACTATTGCGTCATTATAGCATAACTATTGCGTCATTATTGCATACCTATTGCGTCATTATTGCATAACTATTGCGTCATTATTGCATACCTATTGCGTCATAATTGCGCCATACTCGACTCGACCCATCGAATTATATGTGGATTTAATCTGTTAAAGTTCTAGAAGATATTTTCTTTACTTTACATTACAGTTAATTCATGTGTACCAAGTTTATACATGACGTATATAAGATACGTTGTGATTATATATATATATATATATATATATATATCAAGTTATCATAATTAAATAAGTATGTTTTCCATTCTACCATACAACTAAGATGAGTATTGTCATGACATGCATGTGTACGCAGTAAATGGATACGTTATATTTAAATTGATATTGAATACATAGACACATGTTTACTTACGGGAGTGTACGTGTATTGTGTATGTATAAGTATATATCTCAAATTACTATACATATTATCTCTTAGAAAAACCATTATCGCTTACAAAACCCTATGACCCTTACAAAAACATAATAACCATTATAAAATATATTATCTCTTAATCTTTAAGGGGGTATCCCATTACCCATTTGCTAGAAAGTGATTTCTAGTTAACTACAAATGTAGTGGGATACCCCCTTACTTTCCGTCAACTTGCCGGACATTTAGTAACCTTAATGGAGGTATGCCACTACAACTTGCTATACAACTTGCTAGAAAATAACTTTCTAGCAAACATTTCCGACATTATTTCCAGAAATACTGCTAGTGGGATACCCTCCTTACAAAACCATAATTAACCCTAATAAACATAATATTACCCCTTACATAACCATAGTATCACCCTTACCTCGCCGATGCTTGTATTAGTATCGAAATCACTCAAATAGATTTAAGTTTGACGATGTTTTCATTATTCTATTAAATTACAAGCAATATAAATTAGCTTTTAATCGCCACATATAAGTATACAATTTAAAACTAACATATACTATTGGTGCGTTATATATTAGTAATGAATATTTAGTTGTCATCATAAAAATAATAATTTAAAATATATATTTTGAAATTTCAAGAATGTATAGTTTCATACAAATTTACATTATTATAAACAACGAATTTCAATCTATATAGGTGGCGCTTTTCACTTTTAATGTACAACAACGAATTACACGATTTCGAGTAAGCTTTCTCTATCGCACATCTGTTATCGTATTATAGTATGCTATTGTATAGTAACCATGCACACACGCACACACGCACACACGCACACACGCACACACGCACACATCAATATATACCCACTATAATTATAATACACGCGCACACGCACACATACTAAGTATTATAATTAATGTCCTTATGGACGTATCTCGGTGGAGTGAATCGCGATGTTTTAATGTAAATATTATTAAATATGTATGTATTTGTGTATGCTTTATGATGCGTTTTAATGAATTGCTTCTGTACTATTAATAGACTACAGTAGGCTCGGCAGTCATTAATAATGTAATATTATATAATACGTGTAGAAAACAACGTATTAGCGAGAAGGTGACCCCTACGATAACAATATCTTACCGGAATTGTTATATCACACGTCTTCTGTTACTAATATTGATTATTGGAAAGTAAATCTATTTATAACCAATTTATAATATATATATATATATATATATACCACGTATACGATACTATAGTATATTAATAATTAACAGAGTACAAAAGTGCTTTTTTTCAGATCATGTTATTTAATTAAAATAAATTTCTCTTCGTCCCCGAATTCTACGGAATAATTATCTATATTAAATTCTAAAATATTAGTAATTCATGCACATTTATATTATATTAAACATTGATATGTACACAAGGATCAATAACACGAATGTCTACGTAATACGCATGTGGGTACGCAAAGGGGTCACGCCGGAGGTCATGATGATACCGGACCATCAGTATACTGACAACTGACGTAAACAACGAGGACCTTAGTTCTACCGATAGGTGGCAGTACTAGTAATTCCTCATCGTCCGCTTGTTTATTTAGAACGCGGTCCTATTCAAGAATATAAATAAGCGCTATGACCGCTGCGTCGTCACGTGATGTAATAGTTATCACGTGATGTAGTAGTTATCACGTGATGTAGTAGTTATCACGTGATGTAGTAGTTATCACGTGATGTAGTAGTTATCACGTGACATGGTTATCACTAGATGTAGTTACGAAGTGACCACAACGCTGACCACCACCACTAGTGAACCGATGTGTTTCTGTAACGTGCTTAACACCTGCATTCGGTCACGAGTTGAACCTTAGTTTTAAATAAGCACTTACGTATTAATGAATGCATAGTTTTAGAATATTTCAGCAATATATAATACATTCAGGATCTATTAACCGTAATATTAATACATTAGAACTGAGAGCTTTTTATAATGAAGTGTTCAACTCGTGACAACGTGTAGGTGTTAAGCACGTTACATCAACACGTCGGTGTACCGGGTAGACTGACCGCAATGGTTTAACGGTCGTATTATCGATCCCCCCCCACTCTAACGTGTGTGCGCTCTCGCAGTAGTAGTGGCAATGCTTTTATTACTACTGCGTTGATACCACTGCTCGGTCGCTATTAATAATATTATTATATTGATACAACTACTACTATAGTAGTAGTTGTATTGTGTAGTATACCGTGTTCGCACTATTAATAATAGCCTGTGTAATAGTGCCGGCAAGTACAGTGTCGTACGGTATACAGTGTCGGCTGATGCGTATACCCATAAGCCTACAGGCTACACACCGCACACCGCACACCACACACCGCACACCACACACCGCACACCGCACACACCGCACACCGCACACCGCACACACCACACACCGCACACCGCACACACCGCACACCGCACACCGCACACAGCACACCGCACACCGCACACCGCACACCGCACACAGCACACAGCACACCACACACCGCACACAGCACACCGCACACCGCACACATCACACACCGCACAACTGCGTATGCTACCAGATATATGTTACTACAATGTACGGGTTTGTAACATGCAGTGTACGGTGTACATTGCACACGGTGACATGTACATTGTACACCATACATTGTACGGTACATACAATGTACGGTACATACAATGTACGGTACATACATTGTACGGCATAAAGTGTACGGTACATACAATGTACGGCATAAAGTGTACGGCATACAGTGTAAGGTACATACAATGTACGGCATAAAGTGTACGGCATACAGTGTAAGGTACATACAATGTACGGCATAAAGTGTACGGCATACAGTGTAAGGTACATACAATGTACGGCATAAAGTGTACGGCATACAGTGTAAGGTACATACAATGTACGGCATAAAGTGTACGGCATACAGTGTAAGGTACATACAATGTACGGCATAAAGTGTACGGCATACAGTGTAAGGTACATACAATGTACGGCATAAAGTGTACGGCATACAGTGTAAGGTACATACAATGTACGGCATAAAGTGTACGGCATACAGTGTAAGGTACATACAATGTACGGCATAAAGTGTACGGCATACAGTGTAAGGTACATACAATGTACGGCATAAAGTGTACGGCATACAGTGTAAGGTACATACAATGTACGGCATAAAGTGTACGGCATACAGTGTACGGTACCTATACTAGTTAACTCTACCCCAGTCTACAACCTACATACAATCATCGAACACTTATGCGTCCGTCTATATTCCCTATTCTCAAATCATTAATATTAACTATTTACCAGCCCATATCTAGTGAATGTTTTAAATGCAGCCGATACAGGGATACACTTAAAGTAGCATTAGTCGCAGCTGTGTGATCATATGTGTGATGGTGCGTGTGTGTGTGTGATGCAACTGTAGCGGCACATGTAGTCTGTGTGCATGAGTGTGTGCGCGTGTGTGTGCGCGTGTGTCTATATGTGCACTGCGACTCTCGGTGTGCGTATGTGTGTGTATTGCGGTATCGTGCTGTAAAGTGTGTGTATTACGTGGGCATATCAGTAAGTCGGCAATCTGATCTACCAGTATTATCTAACCCCTTTATTCAGAATGTTAGGGAGGCTGACATATCATCCTCTATAGATATATTTAATATATTATAAAAATCAGAAAAATCTAATTATTTGAATATAATTTCCATTGTATACTATCTAGTAGACAGTATCTACTATCTACTATACATTATCTACTATCTAGTATACATTATCTACTATCTAGTATACATTATCTACTATCTAATATACATTATCTACTATCTAATATACATTATCTACTATCTAGTAGATAGTATCTACTATCTACTAGATAGTGTATACTATCTAATATACATTATCTACTATCTAGTAGACAGTATCTACTATCTACTAGATAGTGTATACTATCTAGTAGACTGTCTAGTAATGTCTACTATCGTACGAATGTTCTATTGGTGAATTTAAACAAATAGAAATTACGACTAATAGAATATAAATATATGTATATATTATATTAAATAATATTTAATATTAATATGATAATACATGCACGTAAATAGATGTAAATACAATTACATACATTGGGTATACCAACATAAGTAAGTATATTACTTATGTGGTACTTGTTGATATCAGGGACTTCGTGTACCGACCAATCAGCCGTCTGATATAGAGAACAATAGAGCGCATACGTAGTTTTACATAGAATACAATGTATGCCATACATACATATGCGTTTTGATAATATAGTAATGTAGTACATATGAACATTTGTAAACATACGTAGAAGTGACGAGGCAGTTGACGAATAGAGAGTTGTATATGTGTGTAGCCATATATGGGCATATATGATGGTATTCATACGAGAGTGTACTATATACAACTATGTATAACATATATACTATAGTATTCACCTGAAGTTATAAATACGAATGTTAATAGCGTTAACTGTAACGCGTGTAATCTGAATAGAGTAATTAGAATGCAATTCTAACTTTATTTTTAATATAATTTGAACAAAAAACGAATTAATTATGCATTAGATGTATTACACTTTATATATAAAATAACGAATATATAATATATATATATATATATATATATATGTTAATTTAAATATATATATATATATTTATTGTAGTGAATATATTATATATAGGTGTTATGTTAACGATAGATATATGTATACATTCAATAAGCGTTAAATAAAAGAACTCTATCAATAATTGACCGCTCACAGAAACTCAACCGGAAGTCAACAATTAAACTAAGTATGAGTTGAACACAACAATACGAATACCGTTAACTAATTAACAGTTGTGTATTTATTATACTTTGAAACAACAAATAGACTAATATATAATGGAAAACATCTAATAATATTATTCTTCAGTAGTATACGTGTACAGTGTACAGTATATGTGATGCACCTCGTATACTGTAACATATCACTTTCTCACACACACGCACAGTGAATGTACGCACACACACTCTCACATACACGCACACACGCACATACGCGCAAATATATATATATATATATATATATATATATATATAACTGTGAAATAAAGTAACTGAATATAACCGCCATCATTTACTGGACATGCTTAACAAGCTAATCTACATACCGCTATTACGTATATAACACCATTACGTATATACCGCCACGAGTAGCCTATCTTACGGGATTCCAGCACCTAGTCCTTAACTGTTCATATACACTCTGTTTAGGTCTATAATATAGGCCCATTATACTATATGTTATACATGAACATTCTGTCAATATAACGCAGTAATACATCACAGTACGCAGTAGCAATAGTGTGTACATGCGTACATGTTAATAGTAGTCATTAGTAACCGATGAATATCTAATTACTCATTTGTAATATATGTATATATATATATATATATATAAGTGTATATATATATATATATATATATATATACGTATATATAAATATATACGTATATATGCGTGTATGTACTAACGTAGGAACGACGACAGAAGTATTCCTGTTAGTATCATGATTGCTGATAACCGCCTGCGATTGCGAGAGATAAGCCGATAGTGATAAGAGATAAGGCTCGGTACTGCTGCTGATGGTGGTGGGGTGGGGTAACGGAGGAGTGGGGCTAAACCTCGCTGGGACTACGACACGCTAAGATTAACACGTTCCGTAATTGAAATTAGCACGTGATACGCGGCTGTCACTCAAACCGACGACCACCGCCGTCGTCCAATCAGAAGTGATCCGACAATATGCATGTACACATACGTATATATATATACTCTATATACGTGCTGATGGTGTTGCTGCTGTTTATTGATACACGACGACTACCTATCTGCATATGAATTATTACACGTCTATAGTCACGTGACTTATATAATCAGGCGGAATGTCTCGCTTGTTAACGCTTATTAACGAACGCAAACGTTATTAATTACGGCGTCATTATTAAGTCGCTACTTTAGGACGGTCACTATTAACGGATACCGAGTGCGTCCACGTATTCCGTTATGTATGTCCTTAAGGGCATACACGGATGTAGCGTATGTGTTTGTATGTTTGCGTATGTGTGTGCGTATGTGTGCGCGCATACCAACTCGTACATATACGCGGTTCACTGTGCGCAATGATTGACAGGTACATCTAATGCAATATTGTATATTGAATTATAGATTTAATAAGTACCTGGTAATTTATGTTGTATGTTTTTTTATTTTTATTTTGGTTGAGCACTTTTATCAATGAACTTAGATGACAATTTTTTTAAATTATAATACAATTTCTGTAACGTCTCTTCGAAGCTGCAGCTTACTCTCGTGTTAATGCATCCATATTTTAACAAGAACCGATTATTATTTTATATACAATTATATAATATCATAATATGAAGTACACTTCTAAATATTAGTTTACGACCTATTTTATGTGCTAGATATGCGCTACACACTGATTGTGTGTCTGATACCTTATAAGGAGTCAGACACACAATCAGTATGTATGGCAATGGCAAATTGAACCACAAACACATTTATACTTTTTTTTAATTGTTTTACTTATTGGAAATTTTATAAATCATTTATAATCTCAGAATTTATTTTAGAAGAACTTTTTTGTGTAAGATATTTACTTTTGAAAGAGGTTATTCAATGAATATTTATATTTAAGAATTTGAATCATTCATTTATTAAAAGTAGATGGAATTGTGTATATGCTATCGGTGTCATACATGTAGCTATAGCTGTCATCATTATTAAGAGTAATTCTATTCAAAATAATATAATAAAATTACTTTATTTGTAATGTATTCTTTAAAATCAATAGAATTATATTTATTAGATTGAGATAAATTCTTCAACTTAATCTTCCCTCGTTCCTAATCAATATACATATAGTATACATTTACTTGTGATCATTCTAACATATATGGCTATATCCTACTTTCAATATACCCATAATCTATAAGTTTCATTTCATCCAATTATTTGAAAACATTTTAATTTTCTCACACAACTCATAAAAAGCATTCAAGTCATTTTCACTGACTCGTATATCATAAATCAATTACATTTTTAAATCGCTTAGTGCTTCGTCTTATATTATCGATTATATACAATACTATATATGGTGATTTATAAATAATATTATTTCTATTATTACAGTGCATTACTTTAACCCATCTAAAATATAAAACCAAATTCTCATACTCCATCGACGACCGCTGTTTCGAAATTAATAATATCTCTCATATACATTCAGCAAAATAATAGACTTCCTATTCTATGGTATATTTATATATTTATGAAATACTGATATATATATATATATATATATATATATATATATATATATATATATATATATATATATATATATATATATATATATATGTAGTATGGCAACTACGTGTATAACTGTGTGTAGGTATTTATAAGTATATTGTGCATGAAGTATACATGTGTTATGTAATTTAGATAAATGTTAAATTAATATATTTTGTGATTTGTGTTTTTTATATAATTTGATTTCTGGTTTGTAAATTTCAATTAGTTGACGTGCCTTGCACGAATGTACATGTTATGTAATTTGGATGAATGTTGATTAAATATATTTTGATATTTGTTTTTTATATAATTTGATTTCTGTTTTGTAAATTGTAAAAGAGAGCTTAGTTTATAATTAGATTAACTAGTTTTATCTAGTTATCTAATTAGAGATACGCCCACTACGCCCATCACGTGATCTCGTTATTATCGAGAATTTCGGTATGATATGGTTGATTAGTGCAAACAGCGTACACTGAAAGTTTGAGGTTTCCTCCATTCGCGATTCGTCCAATACGTCCATCACCCATTCCCCATATAACCCCATCCACGAACACACCCATTCCCCATATACCTCCATCCACGAACGCACCCATTCCCTATCTACCCCATCCACGAACCACACACCACCCCCATCCACGTCTATCCACGAACCACACCACATCCCCCATCCACGTTAATCGTTTCCATTCAATAAATATATAACCTGTCGAATACTATCATTCTCCGTTTTCCGGAGACAACATATATATATATATATATATATATATATATATATATATATATATATATATATATATAAGAGCTATTTCTACTTCTACTGCTACTATAACTACTAATTTTGATTCTACTTCTACTTCTAATTATAATCCTACGTCTACTTCTATAGAAGTATACTTCTACGTCTGCTTCTGCTTCTGATTCTACTTCTACTTCTACTTATACTCCTACTTCTAATTATAATCCTACGTCTACTTCTATAGAAGTATACTTCTACGTCTGCTTCTGCTTCTGATTCTACTTCTACTTCTACTTATACTCCTACTTATACTGCATCTGTAACTACTAATTCTGATTCTACTTCTATTTCTACTTCTACTTATATTGCTACTTCTACCTCAACTTTTACTTCTACTTCGTAATGTTTATCAGCACACCTTTATTATCCCTATCACTTCGCCATCACGTGCAGACCATCAACTGCAGACCATCCCTCGCACACATAGGACACATATAATAACTAGAGATTACTTCACTCAACTTACTTAACTAAAATATGTACATACCTATAGGTAACCTATCTGTAACCAGTCCAATATGGTAATCGCATCCTATGAATTACCTATCTCTATTACCTATAACATAATTGAATACAACTTTTTTAAATTCCAAATTAACAAGTGCCTATCAATATTTTTAACAGTGTATACTATATAATAATACTGGATGAACGACATCTCGATAATAACGGGTTCAAATATAAAAAGTTAAAATTAAGTATATATATTATGATATAATTAATATGAAATACCTAAATAAATTCCTTTCCATAAATTCCTAATACAAATAAAAAATACATTTATAATGAGTTATCAAATGACTTATGTGATGGAATATGTTTTAATTTATCCTACATATATATATATATATATTAATATACTTTATTTGAGGTCATGGGCAATGGGTATAGACTTATAAGACAAAAGAATGGTAACTTTATATATGTATATATAGATAACATATTTACTTTACAATTTAGATAAAATACATATCTACAATTGTGTTTGCTTATGGAATCGAAATAAAGTACACTACAATAAAAAGTGAACTTAGAATTTTGTTTAACTAAATATTGCCATGAATGTTCTCGATTATGAATAGAAGATATAAGTATATTTAGTATGCAAGTTTATCGTAATGTAAATTAGTATGTATTTATACACTGACAAATATATAGAATTACTACTCTAAATGAAATAATAGATTATTATTTTAGATAAGTTCTATATATATCATGCAATATATTAGTGAGTATCAATTTACAATTAGATATACATTATATGCACTAGTATTATATGTATACATACTTATAAGTCTCACTGCTGAATTTGTATTATAGTAAGTACATTAACGTTTAACAATGTACAGTGTACAATGTACACTGTACAAACATTACGTCGTACATCGTACATAGTACAAGCTGAACGCGGCGTTCTGTGATAATACTCAGCTAACAGTAAGAGCAGCATAAGAGCAGCATAATAGAATAACATAATAGCCGCAAATGTTTACATTGTGCTGTTATGCTGATCTTATAAAGTTTGATTTTGTTGCTATTATGCTGTTATTATAACATATATTATGCTGCTATTGTGCTGCTTTTATGCTGCTTTTATGCTGCTTTTATGCTGCTTTTATGCTGCTATCATGCTGCTATTATGCTGCTTTTATGCTGCTATTATGCTGCTTTTATGCTGCTTTCATGCTGCTATTATGCTGCTTTTATGCTGCTTTTATGCTGCTTTTATGCTGCTATTAGAAATTATATTATGATGCTATTATGTTACCATTATAAAGTCTATTATGCTTCTACTATTGTGTTATTATAAAATATAATATACTGCTATTATAAATGATATTATGTTGATATTATGCTGCCATTAATTTGTTATTCAATTATGCTGCCCTTAAAACTATAGTATGCTTCCATTAAAAGTATAGTATGCTGCTATTGATATTGCTCTTATGTTAACATTAACATTATATTACTAATTATTTATCTAATATTCTTACAATATAAAATATATATTAATAAATAAGTAGTATGTATTTAAATAAAACTTTATTACATTAAAATATATATTCACATATATTCTCATAAATACACTTATGAATCATTTCTTATATTTCATCATTAGCTGTAATAGTTAAAAAATATGTAAAAAGGAAGAATTTTAATAAGAAGATAAATCTAATTATATTATAAATTTGTGTTAGTGAATAAAGAATAATAATAAATTATGAAATAATGTTAGGTAATATATATTATATTTATTAAATTAATAAATAAATAGTGTTAATGGGTATTTTATAATTCATAAATATTAACTGTTCGCATAAATAACTTGTATTTCATTTATAAATTGTATTATTTAAATGTTATATATATTATATAATATTAATAGATATGCCTACACAGTGTGTAATACACAAATATATATATATGTATAGAAATAACCTTAGAATTTGAATTGATGACATTTTGCTCTCTTCGAACCTAAAAAGTATTATAATATTCTATAGCACATAATATTAAATATTTATAGTATATATATATATATATATATTTAAAATCTGTGTTCATATTTATTTAAATATTTTGCGAAATCTTTGGAAAAACTTTGATATAAGTTAGACAAATTCTAATAAAGTATTGTACTTCAAGATTATATATATATATATATCGATATATATATATATATATATATATATATATATATATATATACGTATGTGTGTCTGTGTGGAGTTAACTAGAGAACCGCGGGAATGTTATATTAGTTTGACTAAAAAAATCGACCCATATACATTTTGCCATTCAAATGATTTTTTTTTCATGTTAAATCTTTCGCGGAACTTTATTGATATATTATAAAAAATGTGAAATATTTATAAACAATTTGTTGAAACTATTTTTAAATTTTTTTTGTATTTTATATATTTTTCAACTAATTGTTGAAATGTTACTATATTAAGATATTATAATTATATAAATATTATATTTAAAAAAATATATTTTGTAATATTTTTTAGAATATTATACAAATATTTGTCCACTATTATTTGAAATATTTTGCATAATATTTTTCTAATTTTTTTTGTATTTTAGCTATAATTTATTTTATATATATATATATATACTAGCAATGTAGTATAATGCATAGCTATAATTAATAAATAATAGATCTAATTGGAAAACAATCAAAAATCGAGACATAATAATATTAGAAATTATAGAATAAATATGTGGGAGGATCATATGATCTAAATATGAGGCATGAGGATAAATTACACTGCTATATATTTATATGCATATCAGTGAAGAATTATACTAGATACTACATCAAAATTAAATTAAATTCAAATGAAATAAATTAATTTCAAATGAATTAATAAAAATCAATTCAAATTACATAAAAACAATTCAAATGGAATAATAAAATTAAATTCAAATGAAATAAAATGAATTAATAAAATCAATTCAAATTAATTGAATCCACATAACATATATAATAAATATATTTATATAAAATAGTATATTATAACTATTACATACTTTTTCCATATAAGTTAATTTTATAAGGATTATAAGGATTTTGTAAATTGTAATATTGATATTATACATGCATGTATGCATACATGCATATATAAATTATAATATATTATATATATATATATATATATATATATATATATATATATATTATTCATTAATGTAATGCTACACATTTTCCTTACAAGTTATTGTATTCCATAGAAAAATAATATTAATTAATAATATAAAGCACTCTAATTAATATTATTTTTAATATGTTAACCTATTTAAAGTAAAATTAAAAAAAAATTAAAAGTATTATTTAAAAATTTAAAAATTAAAAAAAAAATGTTTATTATAAATTAATATTAACTTATTATAACTTATATATATTTATATATATATATTAATATATATATTAAAAATATATATATAATATATATTTAAATATTAAACCAACAAACAGTAAGAGCAGCATAATAGCAGGATAACAGCATATGCTAGAGCCTCAAATGTTTACATTGTGCTATTATTCTGCTATTAAATGTCTATTATGCTGCTATTATGCTGCTATTAATTTGTCACGCTATTATGCTGCTGTTATGCTGCTATTATGCTGCCATTATGCTGCTATTAATTGTAAATGTCTATTATGCTGCTATTATGCTGCTATTATTATGCCTTACCTTACCAGGTCGAGCTTGCTCGGCATTTTATAACACGTAATTTCCTTTCATTTCTATCATTCATTGCAGTCGGAAGTTCTTCTATCTTAAGCATTGTGTCTTCTTTTAACTGATCTATATATTATTTTCTGGGCCTGCCACGGGATATCTTACCATGTTTTGGGTTCCATAGTAGTAGATCACTAACCAGTTCATCCTTACTCCTCCAACAATGTCCTGCGAAACTTAGTCGTTGTTTTCTATTATTATAATAGCAGCATAATAGACATTTCAAATGAATAGCAGCATAATAGCAGCATAAAAGCAGCATAATAGCGTGACAAATTAATAGCAGCATAATAGCAGCATAATAGACATTTAATAGCAGCATAACAGCACAATGTAAACATTTGAGGCACTAGCATATGCTATTATGCTGCTCTTACTGTTTGCTGGGAAGTTACATTATTTATCTTATATCATGCTACAATATATACTATTAAATATAATTAATTATAACCTCGATAAATATATATCGTCACATAAATAATACATAATATTATTGGCTCTCTAAGATTATTACCAAAGATTAGTATTATTATTAAACTTAGGTCAAGGTTTGAATTCAAAATTTAACTTATTATAATGTTTGTTTTTGTGTATATTATGCTACTATTATGCTGCTATTATAAAGTTTGTTTTTGTGTATATTATGCTGCTATTATGCTGCTGTAGTATGTATATTATGCTGCTATTATGCTGCTATTAATTTGTAATTCTATTATGCTGCTATTATGCTGCTATTATTATCAGATTTGCTATTATGCTGCTGTTATGTTGCTCTTACTGTTAGCTGGGTAGAACAATCAAATCGTTCTATTTTATAGGAAATCATAGTTAATTTAAATATACACTATTATATTTCGAATAAAATATAAATACGGATGAATTGTTAAACTTATTAGTTGCCATGGTAACCGCTTGTAACTATAGTGTAACTATGGTGTAACTATAGTGTAACTATAGTGTAACTATGGTGTAACTATGGTGTAACTATAGTGTATATATAGTGTAATTATAGTGTAACTATGGTGTAACTATAGTATAACTATGGTGTAACTATGGTGTACCTATAGTGTAACTATGGTATAACTATGGTTATAACTAGTTATAACTTTAAGTATTATTTAAGTATGACTTTAAGTATTAATGCGTTAATAATAAGATGAAAACAAATGTTTATACATGATTACTACTTGATACTTTAAAATTTACAAATGTGTTATATTTAACCTGTTGTTAACCTATTTGTATCCTATTTAACCTTTTAACCCGCAATCCTGTTAGTTATATATAATTTACCTATAATTTTCAATTGAGAGTATATCAAGTTTAATTCAACAGTGTCGTAGTTGATAAACTCGAAAATGCACAGAGAGATAAGTATATGGTGTATACAGGGATAAGTATACTTATCATACATGTATACAGAGATTGTGTATTAGTAATTAGTTTTAAAATTACGAATACATTTTTGCATAGTTGAATACCATCATAATAAATATGTTGTGTTATATATAGAGTTTTTAATTTATATTTTTATCAAAAATTAGAACAGTGATAACAACATATGATCCTAATAATTAAACATAAAAAAGTCAGAAATATGTTCTTCGTATAAACATTATTGTTATAGTAGTATTTAAATCAGATACATTATTATTTTAAATAACTTGTATATGATAAATATATATATCTAAAATACTTCGCTCTAGTACAACTCATATTGTAACCGCTTCAGCTATGATTATAGGACATGTATAACTATAAATATCCCTAGTAGGGATTCCCTATAGTAATATTATATAGTATTAAATATATATATATATATATATATATATATATATATATATATATATGTAAAATGTGAAGGTAATAATATATTATATATTTCTTGAAAGTTTAATTAATTTTAATTGTTATTTATAAAATATTTGAGAATATAATTATAATGTAATTACAAATAATATTCCGCCAATCTATAAGTGTCGGTATTAGTAGGCCTAACCTGTATAGAACCTAATGTAACCTCGTAATATTGAATGAACGTTCATTTTTACCTATTCTAGATTCAGAAAATTGAAATATATTAATAGAGTTTTTGCATATTTATTGTATTTTACCATATTTTATGTAATGATATTATTATCAATATTTATTAATTTTCATTCATATTTTATAGTTTCCCGTAGTTATTACTAATTCATGTAGTATACTTTTGCACACATAATATGATAGGAACTATCTTATAGGATGTATAAATATACGTGGAAAAATGATTTGAAATCAGTACGAATATCTATCATAGTTAATAGATAATAATGTATTTTGTTATTTGTGTTTTTTTATATATTGATTTATAAGTATATTTATCTATGGATTAAAATTAAGTTATTTATGTGCGTAACAATGTTATTATTAAATTACGTAATTAGTATTCGTAAGCTTTATTTTAGTTTTTTTTAAAATTATAGTTATTCCGGATTTTATCAAATATTAAATTGTAAATAAATTATATGTTTAATTAAATATAATGTTTGAAGTAAGTTAGTTAAAGTAAAGTGTATTAAGTTAGTTAAAGTAAAGTGTATTAAGTTTATGAATGGTATAACAGTATACCGATCGTGTTTCTAATATAAATATATAAATATATAAATTATAGTTATATATATATATATAGGGGAAAGTCCCCGATTACCGACCCTCTCCTAATACCGACCCCTCTCGTATCTCAGTAATTATAAGAGATATCAAAAAATAATATATACACGAACTGTTAGTAATTTAATGATAACTATGAATAAGTATTTTTGTTTTAAAAAATATTTAATCCTACAATTGTTATTTGATAAAATGTAATATTCTGTTTTTACTTTTTAAATATTTGAATAATCACTTTTTTTAAATCATATTAAATACTTTATTATTTAAAATAAAACTTAATACTGAGCATAATATTGTAGAACAATAAAATGTTTATAAATGTTATAAAACTAATTTAATTTAAATAACTATTAACCAATATAACTTAATTATAGCAACCCATATGATTTTCCTATTACCGACCCCCTATTACCGACCCTATATGATTTATAATATCCAATAAAAATAGATCCGTATTTTACTTTAAAATATGTCGTAAGTTGTTTGTGTATCATTGATATAGATTTAGGATTCATTATTCCAGTTGATTATATACATACTTATTAATAAATGAATATTAAATAATATATATATAGTGTATACACTATTTTAATATAATTACTATAAAGTTTAAATTTATATTACTATTAAAACATAAATTCATAAATGTTATAATTAATTATATTTATGTATATCTAATATATTGTATTATAGGAGAAGGGGGTCGGTATTAGGTACATGTATCCGAATACCGACCCCCTTTTTTATTCTTGTAAATATAATTATATCACAAATTTAAAATAGCCACATTATTCATTGCCATAATATTACCCTAATTACAAAATTTCAAATAAATATATTTAACATATATTTACACAATTATATAAGATAACTTCTAAATAATATGTTAAGACCCATTTTATAAAATTAATTAATGGTCCGGACGAGGCTCGAACCCGTGTCCTACTGCTTGTGTGTCTGACGCCTTAGCCACTGAGCCACACAGGCAGTTTATGTTTATGTATATATATATATTGGAAACTGATCGCCTATTGAAAAAATGCATATAAGTCTTAATTTAGTGCCATTTGAGATATAGAATTACAATTACGAAATAAAGGGTTAATTACATACTCAATACACGTATTCTATTCGATTCAATTATATTCAATATTTGATATATAATGTTGATAACGAAATAATATTTGAAAATGATTTGAAGGCCTAACGGTCAGGTACCGATTGTAAAGTGATATACCATATATACTGGTCCACATTATGAAACAGTATTATATATGCTTGTACTTGTAATAGCAGCATTACAGTAGTCGATATATTCATATGTAATCACTAGTATATAGTATATATACTATATATTATAGACTATATCTAGATTCTATAGAGAAATTACAAAGATAAACTGTATTCATTAGCATATATCTATAGAGAGTATAGTGTTGTCAATATAAAGTGATGTACTTCAATAGAAAATATTTCAGAAAATCAATAATATTATAAAGTATATTTATTACGATGTTATGTAACAATTCCCACGTGACTACATTAGGATCATTATGATCACATGATCACATGATATATATATATATATATATAGGCAATTTCACTATCAGTAATATCGTGAATATTGATCTTTGTTAACGTTTTAGTATTCATGTTATAGTATTTGTAGTAATATCACTTATAGTAGATTATAATATATATTGTAGTATTGCCAGTTATGGTAGAATAACATATAGGTGTTATAGTATTTGTTGTAATATCACTTGTTATAGGTATTGAAGTACTGACAGTCATTGTAGTAATAATTACTACTAAGTTAACCTATATAGTTAAATATTATATTATAAACGCTAATACTTAACTTAATTGTCAATTTATAAAGTATTCGTATTATACGATATACCTTATTACTGATAACAATAGTAAACTATATCACGTGATATCATAGTATAATAGTATACTGTGTAGCTCTGATAATATGCGCGTAGTGGATATTTTTGTATTAAATGATTAACTAATATTATAATAATATACCATTATTATATAATTTAATATTTTCATAATAAATAATATGTATAAATTTATAATTTCTTTCATATTTAATAATTATAATTAATTTATCATATTCCTATATTACGTATATTTCTTATACAGTTTTATGTGTATTTGTATGAATTAAGATAATACTGAAATAGTGTGATAATGTAAGATATATGTATATTGCTTATATGTATATTGTACTGTTTTAAATGATACATGCTTTTGTAAATAACGCGTATATATTATGATTATAATATCGTGACAAAATCAGATTAAGTACTTCCATTTTATGATATATATTCCTATTATAAGAATTTGTAGTGAGCAATTTTATGTTGTCTGTTATACTAGAAGAAGAAGAAGACATTTTATTTATACATCGTTTAAACAATTAGGTACTC
Source organism: Osedax fenrisi (assembly GCA_964019155.1). NCBI lineage: Eukaryota > Metazoa > Annelida > Polychaeta > Sabellida > Siboglinidae > Osedax > Osedax fenrisi. The sequence continues at coordinate 1,396,044 of OZ025241.1, read as the reverse complement.
TAGTATATACTTTTTATTTTTAATATATCAATATATTTAAAAGTAAACATCATATACGATTACCTCAATCGAGTTTATTCTTAGATTCCTCGATCCATTTTTCGAAGTACATGTAACACTTATATATTGTTTCCGCACTTATTTACAAGTATGTTACTTTTCTCATAGATCACCTGATTTCTATAATTAGAAGCGCTTTTTATATATCGTATATAGGCGATAATTAAAACTTCCTATAGTATATGTCCTGAAGTTATTATATATATATATATATATATATATATATATATATATATATAGTTAACTATAATTATCACTATATCGATATTTATAACAGGTTACAATAATAATAAAACCTTATATTTCAACCTTATATTTCATAGTTTCCTCCTGATTTATAGCATCACAATTATATATTAATATAATGATAAATTACCATTGTATATTGATAGCATACTAACTATTAACATGCATGTACAAATAAGAAATAAGAAATATAGGAATAATTACATATATCGGAATATAAATTGTAAACATAATTAAAACTATATAAATATATCCTAAAACTTATTAAAATACCACTAAATTATGGATTATAATAGATGGAGTATAATATAGATATACATATATAGCCTATACTAATAGGCTAACTTAGTTAAATATATCAACTAGAGTAATTAATTTTTTATAATAATATTTTATTACTTATTTTAAAACCAAATTATCAAAAATCATACTTGTATTCTAATAATTGTTACATTTATTCAATCTCTAGCTCAATACTTACATATATACCTTATATTCGTGTATAATAATGTTGTATATTATCTACATCATGGCTATACATTATAAATTCAAATCATCATTGTTATTTAACAAATATTCCTCATTAATTTTATTTATAATATATGTATTTATTTTTATAATATTTCATGTTATATACTATTTGGATACTATATTCATAACATTCCCATACGGTGTTATAATATATGAAACATGTAATACCATTCTTATTTATAATTCTAATTAATAAATCTATTAACTTATACCCAACTTTTCAAATTATATTATCACATATATTATATATGTGATAATATATGATATATATATATATATATATATATATATATATTAGGTGGAGCTTGCTCGGTAGTCCATGACATGTCTTCTCCAACCTTCTCTATCATTAATCACGGTTGGCTGTTCGTATACTATATTATTATATTCCGTATTATTAAATCAACTTAGGGTCTTATTCACTTTCGTTTGAATATTTTAGCTGTGATTTATTTTATTGTTATTCACCTATAGTTCTTAGTGATTGCTTGGGAATATACTCTATTGCATTTTTCAAGTAAGATTTCTCGAAATTCGTCTAATTCTCCAAAATTCCGCGAGTATATCATATAATTCTTTCCATTTTGAAAACTTTTGAAGCTTTTTCAGTTCATGTACCGTAATTAGATCAGTTTATTCAGCTGATTAATAGCTTGTTCATTTATTTCATATATTTAAATTTGTATCGATTTCAAAGTAATTATTTGAAGTGATCATGCCATAGCTATATATGTTCATTTTCGCTAGTTACTTTTAGTTTAGCTTTGTTTGAATACTCTCTTCTATTGACGTAATTAACCGAATTCAAAGATAGCGTTGATTTTGTATTACTAACTGCGTTTTCTATTTATTCTAACTTGGTAGTATCTTACTCCGATTGTTCTTTGCATAATTATTAGCGAGAGAGTTTGCGCGTCTTTTAATATGTTCTGGTATTGATTCACTATCTTTAAGTTTAGCAGCTTGATGGAGAATATCACATTTTTGTAGATATAAGGTAATTCCTAGGTTAATCTTTTATTCAGTTTTGATTTTATACAGGGATTACTATTTTAGCAGCTAGTTGCATAATTTCTAAAAATGGTTATACCTTATGTTTGTAAGTGAGTCAGTTTTATCAGCTTCTTGAAGAGCTATAACTATGTTTTTCACTTCAGTTATAAAATTATTTGGTATATCAATATCATATTTCAGTATGGTCCAATAAAGAGTATTATTAATGCAGACTTTATTTATATTGTTTCTGTGATTTAGATCTATATATATTATGCAAATATAATGAAAGAATTACAGGCTTTATAGTTCTCTACGATGTTATTCTATGTTTTAAATATGATTATGAAATAAAGTTGTAATTTAAAACAATTTGGAGAGTTGTGTATCCATGATTGTCCTGATCGTTTTAGGAAATAGGTATTCTAGTATAACATATTATTTCATATAAGAAAATTACGAGGCATGTTGCCATTTCGATTTTTAGTTCTGTGTAATGAATATTTGTATCCATCATATTTTCCGATATACATATTGAAGTCTCCACCAATAATAAATATGGTGTGGTATGAAATATTCCTAGTTAATGAGGTTCGTTATGTATATAAACTAACTGTTTCCTCTTCGTCGCTCATATTTTTTGGTTGTAGCATGATATAACTGTTGAATGTGGGTTTCCCTGATCATGTAATGCCAATATTCTAGATGATAGGATAACAATACTTGTATTTACAATAATTTCAATACCTACTGTGGCAGCATGCGTGCTATTCTTCCAGGCAGAACAGGTTAGTAATTTCCACTTACACTAATTATGTTCCTTAATGTCAATATCGGCAGACGCTATAAGTTTTTTTAATTCCATACTTTTGCAACATTTGAGTATTTAAATTAAGAACCAAACATAGCTCTTTACTTTGCATTAAATAGTTTAGGGAAATCCTAATTATTTTTATAATTATTATAATTATGATTATGCTCAGTCTTAAAATTTTCGATTTCACCCTGAGGTAGAAACGCTCTTTGTATAACCGCTTGACGAGCGATGCGGGAGAGTTTTTTTTATGTGTTTGTCATTTTTTGCTTTTGGTGGCTAATAGCTACGTATTTTAAATTTGAAAAAATACTGATATATCTTTTCATAAACCTTACAAAAATTCTAATATATATATATATATATAATAGTTTATATACTCTTATACTATCCTGATTGACTACAGTTCTTCCCTACTGAATCTACTTCCTGCTAAAGCTAATTCAACTACTTCGGAGTATCCGTTCCTCAATATGTTGCACTTGCTTCATAACACGACTAGATCACTCTACTACGAAATCTCATCAATCATCGCATATGTGGTTACCCTTCTCCCTCAGGTGTAAATGTCGTGTTCTCTCTATAATACATAAATTAATATATTCTTTCACCCCTAACTATATCTCTCATATAATGAAAAACATAAAATAAAATATAACTTTAATATATATAACAATAATATATATAACTTTCTCTTCATTACCAAAATGATCCTCTCCTTAACTCCCGGAACTCTAGTAAAAATTCTCTAAATTCTATATATTTTATTAATTCTGGTCCCAGTACACTATATTGAATTCCTTCCCTCCTACCAAACGTTATATTATATCCTACAAAATATTTATAAATCTTAATTCTCTAATTTCTTCTCTGCCTCTAATCACTAAATCATCCTACTTATTATTGTTGTATTCGTTATTTTTTTCTCGTTTTATCTTCAACATATTAGGATTATCTAATTTGTATTGTATTATTATTATGTTATAATTATTTTCTTCCTGCACGATCGAAGGGGTCTACATGGCCCTATTTTAGTGCATAATAAACCGTATATCATAATTGCTATATACTACTAATATATATATATATATATATATATATATATATATATATATATATATATATCTAATTATCTATATAAATATAAATATAAATAACATTTTAATTATCTATATAAATATAAATATAAATAACATTTTAATTATTTATTTATTTAGTGTCGTTCCTTTTAGTCTCTAGAGAAGCATATCATATAACATGTCTCCTCTTCCTTCCTCGACATCAGCCGATTCTGATGTCTATCCTGATTAATTAGGATCGCCTACTCGTCAAAACGTTTAGGTAATCTATATCAGACGGTTTTCACATTATACTTTGACTACCTTTAGTTTGTAGATGGTTTATATGATGTCTAATACTTCTTCTATCTGGTGGTCTAACCCATGCTATAGAATTATGTATTTTTTCAATTATACCTTCTAACTAATTTGGTTATTCCTAAAGTCTTTTGCGAATACAGCATCCCCTGGGTTATACCTGTTCTTCTTTTCTTGTTTGCATTCGACTTCCTTATTCATGGGGAGTAAGAGATCTAGTGTTGATCTAATTCTTCTGCCCATCAGTAATTCACAGGGTGCCTTACCCGTTAGGATATGTGTTGTAATTCTGTAATTTAATATGAATCTCTGTCTTTTCTCATTCTGTCCTTCCCATAGCTTTTTATAATGTTTGTACGGCTCTTTTCGCTATTCCATTAGATGCAGGGTGATATGAAGGTGAACATAAATGTCTAATACCATTATTCTTCATATATTGTGACATTTCGGAGCTCGCAAAATGTGTACCATTATCAGTTACGATAATTTGTGGTAACCCATAGGTAGCGATTATTTCTTGTAATTTTCCTATTATTTTTACAGATGTCAAGTTTCCCATTACTATTACGTCTATCCATTTAGTATATGTATCGATTACTATTAAATACATATGACCCGGGAAGAGACCAGCGAAATCCATATAGATTCTATTCCAAGGTTTTGGAGGTCTGGCCACGAACTGTATTTACATTCCGTCAAATTTCTACTATTTTGACATCCGGGGCATTCCCGCACAATTGATTCTATTTCCATATCTATTAAGGGCCACTAGAAATAACTTCTTGCTAAACCCTTCATTCGTGTCACTCCTGGATTTCCTTCGTGTAATAATGTCAATACTTTTCTCTGCCATGATGGTGCTATTATAACTCTTGATCCCCATAATATTAATTCGTTATGAGTATGAAGTTCACCTCTCTTTCTATAATATCCGATACCCTCATTTCTCAGGGTATTTTCATCTGGCCATGGCCACCCATATCTGATGTATCTTTTAATTTCTTTTAACATTGTATCTTCTATAAATGCCTTTTCCAATTCTTTACAGTTAATTAAGAATATTTTAGAATATGAATCCATGATTTGGTCACCTTTTTCAAAGGTTAGTAAATTTCGTAGTCTCATAGACCAAATTGAAAGAATGCAAACATTATTTACTAGAAGATTAATTACAAGATGCGTATATGCACTACTCCTATAGGATATACAAATTCATCAAATATTAATTATAAATCATATACAGAGAGATTGGGATATTTTAAATTAGAAGATTAAAAATAAATCTAACTAACATTTTTTAAATTTCAAATAATTATACAGATATAAATATATCTGATATCCTTAACATTTAGAATAATTGTAGAACTAGAGGTACTTGTAAAAAATTAAATGTAATACATAATTATGATAATACAATTAAACATATAATGAATAATATATCAGTTAATATATGGAATTCATTAAATAATGATATAATACAATCTGTATCTGTTTCATCTTTTAAAAATAAAATAAACAAAATCTGTTTTGACAAAAAACTTTTATTTAACAGAAATTTATAATTTTATATTGATTTGTGTCTCATTTTGTATCTTAATTATTGCATAATCTCTTATGGGTTTTTTTTTAAAAAATTGTTTTTGTTATAGAAAATGTGGGTTTTTATCTATATTTCAAATATACTATAATATAAAATTAATAATTTATTATTATTACAGATAAAGTGGGAAGTATTGTTTTACTTTTGTTTAATCTGTATTATATTTTTGTTTTATATATATTTTGTATATATGTTTCAAATGTATTATAATTCTAAAATACAATTTTAATAATTTACTATTATTTCAGATTATAGTGATACGTATTATATTGTTTGTTTCGTAATATTATTGGTTTTGTTTGTTATTAACGTGTTCTGTTTGTGTATAGGTATATTGGTTTATTTTATGATTAGCGTGTTATGTTTATATATATATATATATACAAATGTATTATACAATTAAAATATAAAATTAATAATGTACCACCTACTATTATTACAGATTTCGGTAAGTATTATATTATTTGTGTGTTTATTCTAATATTGGTTTAATTGATTTTGGACATGTTCTGTTTATAATATATTTAAAATCTATCATTAAAATATTAAACTTTATAACTAATTATGTATTACTATTACAGGGTACAAAGATAAGAAGAATTCTATAAAGTTAAAGTATAAATTGAATATTTCGATGTCACTTACAAAATAATGTATTTTATTTCTATTTTCGATTATTTTTACGCTATCTTTTATTTCTATTTTGATAATTTTTCGTTTATTTTTACTATATGATATATTTCTAATTTCGATTGTTTTTGGTTTATTTTTACGGTAACTGTAAAACGTTTTAATTTCTTTAATTTGTTAATTTCGTATTATTCTTTTTTTATTTCTATAACGTATGTTATCGTTAGCAAATATTTATACTTTATACTTTCGATTATATTTCCGGCTATGTATTTGCTTAAATAAATTAGCAATCAATCAATCAATTAATTTTTCCTCTATTGTCACTATGGTAAATATTATTTCAGGATGCGGTTATACTTCTTCTGTATCCCTATAGGGATATACATATATGTGATGGTAGTCTACTGAGTGTATCTACATGAGGTATCTTAGTACCCGGCAACTATTTGAATGTATAATCATATGCGGATAATGTTAGTGCCCATCATTGTATCCGTCCAGATACCATTTGGGGTATACCTTTATTACTATTGAATAATGTCAAGAGAGGTCTATGATAGTTTGAAATAATGAATTTCCTTCCAAACAAATATTTATGAAATTTCTTCACTGCAAATAAAACCCCCAGTGCTTCCTTCTCAATTTGTGAATAGTTTTCTCGGCTGGCGCTAAAGTTCTTGAAGCAAAAGCTATGGGTCGTTACGTTGCATCCTCCATTATATTATACATCACTGACCTATTCCATATCGTGATGCATCGCATGTTATGATGATCTCTTTACTTGCATCAAAATGAACTAGTATATCCGCAGACATTAATCTCTTCTTTGCTTCCATAAATGATTTCTCGCATTCATCAGACCAGCGCCATGTTTATTTTCCTTCAACAGTATATGCATCGAACCTAGTAAGTTAGACATATTCCTTAGAACTTTTCCATAATAGTTCATCATGCCTAAGTATGCGCGAAGTTGTGTTGTATTAGTCGGTCTTGGTTCATCTCGTATGGATTCTACCTTCGACTCTATCGGTCGTAAACCATTCTTATTAATGATATATCCTAAATACTGTACTTCTTTCTTTTTGAATTGACACTTCTTTTCATTATGTCGTATTCCGGACGTTCCTAGTCGTTCCAAAACCTTCCTTAAATCGTGGTCGTCTTCCATTCTTTCATTTACCCCCGTTATTAATATGTCATCTAAATATCCACATACATTGGGTATACCCTTAATTAAGTTATCCATGACTCTTTGGAATATCGCTGGGGCAGAGGCTATACCAAAACACAGCCTATTATACCGAAATAGCCCTATATGGGTAATAATGGTGGTATATTTTCTAGATTCTTCTGTTAATGGCATTTGTAAGTATGCGTTTGATAGATCCAAGGTACTGAATTCGGGCATGCCCCCTGATAAGTACCGATTCTTGGAATCGGATAAAAATCCAGCTTCGATACCTTATTTATAGTAATTGTATAGTCACCACAAATTCGTATAGTTCCATCTCTCATTAGTATCGGTACTATATGCGTTGCCCACTCTGAATGAGTTACTTCTTCAATAACCCCTTCATTCCTCAATCTCTCTATCTCTGTCTCTACTTTGTCGTTCATGGCGTATGGAACATTTTGTGCTTTGACAAATAACGGTTTAACATCTTTTTCAATACCATTTACCACTAATGCCCTTCATACCTAATCCCGTCCTCGTCGCCAATTGTTATATACTACTAATATATATATATATATATAATATATATAATATATATATATATATCACTTCCTGTTTACATATATTTTATTATAAGACGTGTATTTTTTCTCTTATAAAATCCAATAATATCACCATTCAGATAAGTAATATTTATTTATAATTCATGTATTATTTAAATTTAGGTTATTAACTTTACATTAATATATTTATTTAATTATTATATATGTGTTTACACATTATATTGATTACTTTTATGATATTTATAGCATTGTAATTGTCATTTCCTATATTGTATTTCATGCATCAGTGATTTTTCGATTGTTATTCATTAATTGATTTTTATACTGATTTGTAAACATTCTAGTTTTGTTATATCATCAATTGAATTGAATATAATAAAGTAACTTTCATATATATATAAATATATATACCTATAAATAATAGACTGTAATTTAATTGCATTTATTTATTTTTATTTATATCAGTGTTGTATAAATTATATGTATATTTACTGCAATTGTATGTATACATAATTACATATAATTACATATATATATATATATATATATATTTATATTTAATTATACATATATATTAAATTTAGATATTATTTAGTTATATTTTTAATAATGACTGATAAACTAACAAAGAAAGATCAGTTGAGTATGTCAACTTTGTTGGATAAATTAACAATAGATATGAAAATAACTATAGAAAATGCTTTGACTGATGTTTTATTATCTTTAAGAGAGGAAATAACATCATTAAAAGAAGAATTAGTAATATCTAATAATAAAGTAAATGGCCTAGAGAATAATATAATAGAAGCTAATATAAGATCAGATGAATGTGTTCAATATAAAAATGATAATTTAAAAATTGCTGGTTTATTATTAGATGATGATTCTCATCAAAATTCCATAATAGCTCTAGGTAAACAATTAAATGTGGATATATTAAATAGTGATATCAGTTGTGCATATAATGTACCAACGAAAAGTAAGTTAACTAGTACTATTGTTCGTTTTACACGAAATTGTGTTCGTAATGATCGTTATATGGCAAGAAAAGATATACAATTTTTTTTAAATAATAAATTCTTTATAAATGAAGACCTTACTTTACAAAGAAGTAAGTTACTTCATGCTTTACAGCGTGATGATAAAATACATAGAGCATGGCCGTATAATGGAAATATTTGTTGTTCGACAAAATAAAATCAGGATGTAATAATATTAATTAAATCACCATATAATTTAATAAAACATCTTGATTACAATATGTCTGATGCAAATTATTGTTTTCCTATTCATAGTTTCTGACTAAATAATTTTAAATTTATTTTATTTTATATTTTCTTTGTAAAATTACTAAATTAAACTATATATATTTATATTTACTGTTTTCTTTGTTCTCAAATATTCCTTATTATATAACTTATTTCAAAATGATAAACTATAATTATTTAAAAAACCTATACAACTTTTATTCTTTTATTATTACTTTTATATTGATCTTAATTCCTATTTTTTTATCAGTCATTTTTATCTATTTTTATATTTAAATAATGACTGATACATTGATTAGTGATCCTACAATTGATTGTGATCCAAATAATGTTGATTTTAATTTTAATATATCTTCTCCATATTTGTCAATTAAAGATTTTAATAATATTCGACATGTTAATCATAAGTTATCAATTCTTCAATTAAATGGTAGAAGTTTGATAAAAATGTTGATGCTTTAAACATTTTATTATCTACAATTAATTCAAAATTTGATATTATTTCCATTTGTGAAACATGGTTTAATCAATATAATTTACACTTATATTATATTGAAGGTTATATTTCGTTTTATACAACTATAATTGATAAACATGGCGGAGGTGTTGTATTATATATTAATAGTAAATACAAAACTAACAAAATTAATCATTTATCATATAGTAACTCATTTATAGATTGTATCACGGTTGAAATAGAATTATGTATTAAAAATATAATTATTAGTTCAATATATAGACATCCATCATTAACAAAAGATTCTTATTTATGTTTAAATACTTTTATTGAATTATTTAGTCAATTTCAAAATAGCAAATTATATTATGCGGTGACTTTAACATTGATTTACTTTATGATAATATACATACACATATTTTTTTTAAATACACTTCAATTAAACAATTTATTTCAATCTATTAATAATCTAATTCGTATAACCATAGATTTATAGTTTACAATAAATATATGCATATATATAACAGACAAAACTGCAAAATTAATAGATAATATATTTTATAATGGAAATGTATCTAATATATGTTCAGGTATCTTAAAATATGATATAACTGACCATTTACCATTATGTATTATATTGGATATAGAAAATCACAAAATAAAAATGTTAAAAAAATAAAAAAATAAAATCACAATATTGATAATCAAATTAATATATTAAATTTTAAAAATAACCTTGAAAAAACAGACTGGTCATTTATAAAATCAAATGATTTGAATTATTCTATGGAGTTATTTTTAAATTATGTTACCAAATTATATGACAAATCTTGTAGTGAAATTATACATTTACAAAATAATCGTATAAAATCACAGTTATACTGGTTTACTAAAAATGCATGTAAAAAAAAAAATTATATATTAAATTCATTAATGACAACAGTTTTGAAAATCGTATTCGATACAAAAAATATAAAAATAAGCTTACTAGTATAATACGAAAATGCAAAAAAAATTATTATACAAATTTACTAGATAGTAAGACGATTAAAAATACATGGTCTATATTAAATTCTATAATTAATCCGACAAAACCCAATTTATTAAAAATTACGATAAATATTAATGGAAAAGATTGTAGTTAGTCTACGTTTATGATTATAAGTTCGAATGTACATTAGACGTGAGTGTACGAAATTAAGGTTATTGCGCTAAATAACTTGATTGTTAAAACGTAGTGAATTCTATCATATATAGACGTCTATAGACGATGCTCGGAGTGTCCCTGATCTTCATTACTGTGTGTGTATGCGTGTGTGTGTCTAAAGTTTAGACTCTAAACCTAACATATCTCTGATCTCACGTATAGACTACTTTATAAGTAATGCTTGGGTACGAATACTGGGGTTTGATTGATAATTTATTTAAGTAAATACATAGTCGAAAATATAATCGGAAGTATAAAGTATAGATATTTGCTAAGGATAACATACTTTATAGAAATAAACAAAGAATAATACGAAATTAAAAAATTAAAGAAATTAAAACGTTTTACAGTTACCGTAAACATAAACGAAAAATAATCGAAAGTAGAAATAAATCATATAGAAATAAACGAAAAATTATCAAAATATTAATAAAAGATAGCGTAAAAATAATCGAAAATAGAAATAAAATACATTATTTTGTAAGTGGGGGTTATTGTAGTTCTGTTCTAACCGTATTAGGGGTATTCATTATATTGAAATGTAAACATGTTTCCCCCGAAGAAATATAGTAAAGAAAGTCTCTAAAACAACAACTCCTATTACAATATGAATATAACATGTTAGTAAATTAGTAAATAGATAATTGTTAAATGAATATAATCTTTTAATGTAATATAAACTCGATATGATTGAATAGCATGAATGATATTATAAAATTCGTATAAAAGTCATTTACAAACTTATATACGGACCTTCAATTTTCAAACACAGATTATTTATATAGTATTTCAAACATATATATATATATATATATATATATATATATATATATATATATATATATATATATATATGTTTGTATCATCTAATTTGTTTACATAATAATATTTTAATTAAAAGAAACTTAATATTATATAAATTCAGAATGTTATCATATACGATTTACATATATTTATACATGTATAATGTAAACATGTATAGAGTTGTAGGAATATATGTATATATAACAATGTATAATAAATATTATATACATTACAAATATTAAAAATAAAATGGGTGATAATATATTTATATATATATATATATATATATATATATATATATTAATAATCGAATATGTGAAATAATAAAAGTGTATATATATATATATATATATATATATATATATATATATATATATAGTATATTAGGTTTTAATATATTGCCATCAATTTTATGCCGGTCTGATTATATTACGCCACGCCCACAAGACACGCCCACCAATAACACACTAACACAGATATACTACCCGATAGCTTATCTTTATCGCTTCGGAATTCACTGCATACCTATATATATACCTATAGATATATCTTAATGAAATCATAGATCTATGATGTGATATAATATGGGGTTACTGTAGTATTCGGAATGGTTATTTACATGTGAAACTGTGCCATGAATTCACATCTATAGCAGATAGTCAAGGTTTGTATATATATATATATATATATATATAGAGTAACTTTAGTTAAGCGAGTATATAATAGCTAACACTTAATAGTTGTAATACAATAATAACTAATATTATAATAAATATTATGATTAACCATTTTAAGTTGTACTAGTAATTTTAATAAATTATATATATATATATATATATATATATATTATAGTAAAAACCCCTGTAAGAACTTCATTTTTGTAAAATAGTGTGTTTCTTATAGCTAGTTTATATTTAATTAATAATTATTAATAATTTTGTATTGTGCATTATATATATATATATGTATATATTTATGTATATAATGTACAATGTATATACGTATATTTATAATTTCAATTAATATTCCTACTTATTAAATAAGTATGTCATTAAAATTAACGCTGTAGTTAATATCTACATTTAATACACGATACCTTATATTGTCGCATGTATGTTAATATTAGGTATACCTAATATATAGGTTAGTATATATAGTATATATATATATATATATATATATATATAAAGTATGATAATTAACAGTTTGGACGAACACACTAAATAAAATATGATAATAATAGCGCCTGTAAAGTAGATATATCCTGCCTCTATTAGGTTTATCCATTCACACCCGTCCTTTATTACCAACCTCACAACCTACATATCATCAATGTGATATATTCACTTATTGTAATCATACATCATTACTATTTTTATAAATTTGTATATTTTACGTTTTATTTATTTATTTATCTCATTTATTTAATTATTTGTTATTCTCATTCTATATTGGTTGCTCATTGTGCATCTACGAGGGGTGGCCACACCTATGATAAGTACAAATAAACATTATTATCACAATCGTAATCATAATATATATATATATATTTAAATATATGTATATTCATATATATTCACTATATTATATATAATACATAGATATATATATATATTTACAATAATTCAATTATAATATTGTATTATCATATCACGTGGCGATTATTAATTACACACGTGACCGATACCGTAGTATACAAGGCGCTGATTATTCATCACGTGTCATAAATAAGAATGATTACGACTTCTTCACGAATGCAGTCTTACGAATATAACAAACGACCGATGTTGTCATGCGCGTACTCCGTAGACATTATGATTAGGTTCTGATAGGTTCTATAGAACTAGGCCCAATGATGATTATTATCTATTATGTATATACAGATAATAGAAGCTTCGTATATTTAAATGGGGTTTCAAACCAACTCGAACGCAATTATTAACTATAATTATTAGAGGTTAAAGTTTAATTATATTATTTAAATCTCCGTAAAAGTGGTTTTACACCTAATTATTAGAGTTAATAATTGAGTTAGATTTTGTGTGAAACCCCTTTTACAGATAAGAATTTATTTTATTTTAAATATTGGATTTAAATATTAACTTTAACTTATAATTATTAGAGTTAATAATTGTGTTCGAGTTGGTGTGAAACCCCTTTTAGATAATAATATAGGGTACATCATTTAGAGGTGCACCATTTAAACGACGTGTTTGAATAGAGTTACTTCTTTATATTATACGCAGCAAGGCTTTTAAATCCTAATAATTAATTTAAATACTGTAAAGCATTTAATCAACAAAATCCGTCAATTCCAAAAATATCATATTTGCTAAATAATACAATATATAATTGTAAACAATTCATATTAATATATAATATATAATATATATATATATATTATATATATATATATATATATTTGTTCGAGTTTTATATAAAATTAGGAATAATATAAATACTAATACGGGTAGTAACTATATATCTATATCAAATATTATGTTAACCCTTGGTTGGCTCAGATATCGTGATCTTTATAAACTCAAATTGTTATGTTTAGCTCATAAAGCAATCTACACGGGTGCACCTAAGTATCTGCCAGATACTATCTGGCTGAATTATCAATTATCAATTGTTACCAGTAACAGACCAAGACGGGATTGCCATGTAATGAAAGTTGTTATGCCTCATACAAATTCATGTTTTGGTAACTCTGCTTTTTCTGTTGCGGTACCAACTCTATGGAATTTACTTCCGAATATTATTCGTACGACAACTTCTCGATCTCAATTCAAAAGTGGACTATTTAGACATTATTTAGTGAAATGAATATTTATTTTGCGATTATTTTTATCTTCGTTTATATGTTATATTATTATATTATTATTATTATTATTATTATTATATTATTATTTTCTATATTTTCTATTTATTTTATTTATGTAAACTCTTAACTAATTGTTATGACGTCGAAAAATGATTTTCATTTATGAAGTCTTTAAACACATAAATAAATATATATATATATATATATATATATATTCAGTAAACTCCCGATAAGTCGGACTCGCAAGGGACTGGGAAAAGTGTCCGACTTAGCGAGATGTTCGACTTATCCGAGATTCAGAATATCATGCAAATAATACATGAAATGCGCAGCGCGAGTTAAATGGTTACCGAAATGTGGAATTGTGCAACAATCAACAACATAAAATGTTGTATTCATTAATATTGCTTACTAAAATTATAATATACATTATTTAAAGTAAACATTTCTGACAATTTATAAAAATTCCGACTTACCCAGTATAAAAATCATAAAAATGACTATAATATGTGTCCGACTTATAGAAAAGTCCGACTTATCCAACCAACTTATCCGACTTATCCGATTAATTTAACATGGAACTAGATACAAATCCAACCAAACCAACTATATGTGTCCGACTTATCGAGAATTCCGACTTATCCGTAGTCCGACTTACCGAGAGTTGACTGTATATATATTCATATCTATAGACATAAGTAGACCGCCTTATGATACATTACTTATTTATAGAATATAAACAGCGCCGATGATTGTTTAAATAAGGGTTAAATAAGGGTTAAATAAGGGTTATACCCAGTATACCCACGGGAATACCCTCAGTATATATAGACATATATGGACTGTAGCCTACTATTTCCAATAAACATCATCACAATTGTGTTAATCTAGTAATTCAAATGATTCAAATACTTGACAACAATCGTATAGGCCTACCTATAATATAAATAATGGTTTCTGATAAAACGTATAATTAATATATATATATATATATATATATATATATATATATTATAATGAAATATTGAGTATATTAAAATATCAATTTAAATGATTAAATGATGGAGTACAAATAAATTTATTAAAACAGCATATATTTATAATTATAAAATACCCTTGATTGTATGTTAAGGCTATTGAGTTATATGCAATAGGTATACCTATATATATATATATATATATATAATAGCTACATTTATCATAGTTTAACTACATTTCTGGCTCATTTGCTAATTCGCGCACAGTCAGACACGCACGCAGTAGGAAGCGAGTTCAAGCCTCGTCCGAACAAATAAAATAGGCATTAAAATAATATTTAGAAGTGATATTATATAATGTGTATAAATAAAGACCGGCTCTCGTTAAAACCATCGATGCATTAACATGAGAGCGGCTTCGAAGGGACATTAGAGCTGTATATTTATACGTAAAAATTTCATCTAAATTCCTGGATGGGATGAAATGACTCCACCAGAATAAAATAACAAAATAATAATATATCAATATGGTAAACAATATCTTAAATATAGGTTTTGTACGACGTAATCCTAAATCGGTTCCTTTATAATAATAATGTACGTGTATATAAATAAAATACGCCCAGAAAACGTATAAAGGCTATTGTTGTCAGGCGTAGTGATGTGATAGTCATGTGACACTAATACAATTATGACGATTGTCATTAATGATTATACTATATTATTTTACGAATTCATAAATATGTTTTTCTATATATATATATATATATATATATATATATATATATATATATATATTATAAAATTGGATGTAATTAATAATACATATATATATAGACATTATTTAAAAAAATACATTCATTATATATCTTATTTATATATCTTTTTCATATATATATATAATGAATGTGTTTTTTTAAATAATTTCTATAGCTATATATGTATTATTAATTACATCCAATTTTATAATATATATATATATATATATATATATATATATATATAAAGAAAAACATATTTATGCAGAAACACATTATAATGAAAACCTCGTAATAAGAAAATGATATTCCTTTATTTGGTCAAATAAGCCTGATATAACGAATTATTAGACACTTTTTATAATTTCTTATAGATAGTTATTATAATTATATAAACTAACCAAAATTAAGAATATTTAAAATGTTTAATTAATTATGAATTAATAATTAAACCTAATAACTACGAACATATTATTACCATAAAAAGCAAATCTTGGAATATTTCGCTCTGATTGGCGAAAGTTAATTTTATTTACATTTATCTAGATAACTAAGAATGTAATTTAATTCCTGGGAAATTCATAATTGACCAATGGGAGATTATTGTTTAATTAATATTTAAAATTGTGTGTACATATAATTTCTATTATTAAATAACATGTCGAAAAGAAACAAAGATGATAAAATAGTAAATTAAATATAATAACAAATTATACATCACATGTATATAATAGTTGATCATATTATAAATATGTGTTATTATACTGATCAACCCATATTTCTAAATGATGTGTATTCATATATAATACATGCACACTTTTTATTATACAATATATGTAATTACAGAATATCTATTAATTGATATTCTGGTGGATACATTAATATCCAGTAAATGCATTTACTTTCATGAAATACTCTATTATAAAACATTTAACGCTCACCAATTGATGCAATTGATACTCCATATCGAATAAGTTAGATAATAAGTAAGAACTCGATTACTTATATATTAAATAGTAAAATAATACCCAGTATTTTGTGTATTCTACTCTATCGCATACTGGTATAGTGGCCTATTTTGTGAATATAACTTCCGGTTAACTTTGATAATAGGAATACACCGGATAGAATTATTTCATTTTGAAAGATAAACGTAGGCTACTAAATACTGTTGATAATCATCTTATCTCATAATAGTTAGGGTATTTATTATAACAATTAAGGTAAATTATCCAATTACCGATCCCTAAATGATTATTTGTAATGCATCATTCAATATTTAATTAATGTATGTTTTT
Source organism: Osedax fenrisi (assembly GCA_964019155.1). Lineage (NCBI taxonomy): Eukaryota > Metazoa > Annelida > Polychaeta > Sabellida > Siboglinidae > Osedax > Osedax fenrisi. The sequence goes on along the minus strand of OZ025241.1, from coordinate 1,378,458 downwards.
GAAATTTTGTAATTATGGTAATAGTATGGCAATGAATAATTTTGCTATTTTAAATTTTTGATATACTTATATTGACAAGAATAAACAGGTGGTCGGTAATCGGATACATGTGCCTAATACCCTCGGCTCTCTTCTACTATTACCGACACTCTAAAATACCCGTAGTAGAAATAATTGTATTATTATAATATCCAATGAAAATAGCACATATACGTAGATATAATTAATTACAAAACGCACGCAATTTATTTATTATTGAATTTACGTTTAAATAATAATATTCTATAATTAAGATATATTAGTTACTAGTTATACACATTAAATTAGGTTTATAATATTTATATGATTTAATTGATTTACATTTATGCATATATTACGTTTTCTTTTATTTTACAATGTATTTATAATTATTTAAAAAAATATATTATTCTAATATTTAAAAAGAAAACCAGAATATTACATTTGATCAAATAACAAATGTAGGTTTGAATCTTTTAAAAATCAAAATACGTATATATATTTACCATTAAATTACTAATATGTTATATATATATATATATATAATGTTTTGATATATCTTATAGTTACTAACATAAGAGAGAGAGTCGGTATTTGGAAGGGTTCTGTAATTGGAGGGGTCGGTATTAATAGGGGGTCGGTAATTGGAGGAGATCGGTATTAAGAGGGGGTCAGTAATTGGAGACCCTACGTATTTATTCAAAATATTTCTACATATATGAATATACGATAAAATAAATAATAGTTCAATTATACATAAATATATATTTGTGTGCATGATTTTGTTGTACATAAATGCATTAAATTTACTGAACTAATTTTCTTTCATCGGTACTTAATGAAAACATCGAAACTAAATCCATGACTCATTTCAGTAGAAGCGGATCACATACGCTCGAAACAGGATGTAAAATGGAGTGGACGCATGCTGTCAACTACGCTATAGGAGTTGTGGGCGTTCTGGGTAATTCTCTGGTCAGTTTAAACCTTAAATAATGTATATATCATAAAGTATATATATATATATATATATATAAATATATCATTATGGTTATTATTATTTTTGGTGGATACCTTTCATCCAATACAGGAACTTAGATGAAGTTTTCACTTATAACCATATGATATCCCTTCGAAGTTTCATACTATGCCTTAGCAATACAATATTATTGTTCTTCACTTCTTCAGTATAAAACATGATATATTAATTAATATAATTACTTATTTTTATTATTTATTAATCTGTATGTAATATTAAAGGTTATATTATGTATTCCTTCCTAAATAAAACAAATACTGGAATATTATTGATAATAAATAAGTATTTAATGGCTAAATTATAAAAATAATAAAATATTCAGTGTTTTATAATAACCTCAAAATATTAGAAATGTATTTCTTTATCGTCTGACGTTCTTGATTATAATTAAATGGATCGCGCGTTCTTGTTATCAACTCAGCTAACAGTAAGAGCAGCATAACAGCAGCATAATAGCATATCTGATAATAATAGCAGAATAATAGCAGCATAATATCATTACAAAATCAAACTTTATAAGAGCAGCATAACAGCACAATGTAAACATTTGAGGCTATTATGTTATTCTATTATGCTTCTCTTACTGTTAGCTGGGAACTCAAATTATACATCAACGTATTTCAATTATAACCGTTTATAATTATGTTGTTGCTTGCACGTTAATGGAGTTAAGTTGGTAAGTTTATTACAATAAGTTATAATATAATCATGGTCGAATTAACGAATAATTGTTGATATCACCCATTGCTATTATGGTTTTTAAATAAAACACAATACGTATAACTTATGTTAAATATATTATAACATGGAGTTCGCTGCATTTATAATTACATACATTTTACACGTGTCAGTTTAAGTCATGTGTCAGTCTAAGGACCGACAACTTTGATTATAAAACTAGCAGCCATAATTTATAAGTGAAGTTAATATTTTATATAAAATAAAAGCGTTTTCAGTATACTGAAACTATAGTTTCTCGAAATTGAAATTATTTTATTTATATATTATATATATATATATATATATATATATATATATTTGTTTACCTATTCTAAGATTTAAAAAATATTATAGTAAAAGTAAATATATAGCCATCAACATTACATCAATAAGGTAATCTGCATTATATTTTATATCAACTATATAATTATTTATGTTGAACTTACTTGTATTTAATGTACCAGTACCGTATCAATACGTAGTTTATGAATTACATAGCTAAACCCCCGAATATGACCTTGAATATGACCTATAATATGTTAACAAAGATTATGACCTCAAACCTGCAATTTCCTTAATATACCACATTAATATTTGCAGATAATATTCCTAGTGTTATACTTCAAAAGAATCAAGAGCCAATACATCAATAAGTTAATCCTGAACCAAAGTGTGATCGACTTGATAGCCTCGCTATGTATACTGGAAATGCCCAGCCACGACTACTCCGTTAGTTCTAATAATAAACTGCGTCAAATTTATAGCGTTTACAATATATATATATATGAGAAACTATTCAAACTCCGTTGGTTTATAAGGAGTTGAATAAGTAATCTAAATATGAACATATCGAATAATTTTAATATAATATTTTCTAATATATCTATATCAATATAAAAATAATACAATTATATATATATTGAATATTTGTTTATAAAAAATGTAAACAAAGTAATTTGACTCTGAACGACTATAAAAATGTGGTATTTACAAGAATAAAGCAATATATGTTTATTTATTGAACACATTTATTTATCATTCTAAAATTCAATATATAATTATTTAAAATATAAAACTACATTATATAATACATATTTTTTATGTATTTTTTAATCATAATTCTCCCGAATATTGTAGCAATATTCTACCACCTTATACATAGACAACAATTATTTATTATTAATTTAAAATTAAATATATCTTAATATTTGTAATTATCTGAATGATCAACAAATATTCAGATATAATACACCCGCAGTTCGGATAGCTTTCCCTCGATTTATTTATTGTAGAAAATGTTACTCAAGTTTCTAAATATAGTACATAAATGCTGGCTAGAAATTTCATAAATTATATACTATAAGTAAGTACTTTTCTAAGGAAAGATATAATACTTACACGGAATCATATAATTCGATTTTGTATATACAACATGACCACCACCTATATAGGGTCAATTTTCGTAAAAAAAAATTATTTTTATATTATTATTGATATGATTAAAACTAAGTGTACGTTACTGTTATATAACAATGTAGTTGGGATAGGTTGTTTTTAAATTCTATACATAATTATACAATAATAATACACATTAAATTCTATATAAAAGCTAACTTATATTTCATATAATTTAATAGAATAATTAAAATTATTATTTGTTAAGTTTATTTATTATTATTTGTTATACTTTATAATTATGTATTATGTACTATTTATTTTATTTCTTACATGTTCGATATTTCACACACGCACTATAACATCAAATTATAGTAAATAGTGTCATCACCATCATTATCACCATCATCAGTATCAGCATCATTATCATCATCATTATCATCATCATTATCATCATCAATATTATTATCATCATCGCTATCATCATATTAATCGCCATTGTTATCATCATTATCAACACCGTTATCATCATCGACATCGTCATCGTAATTATCATCAACATTAACATCACTATCATCATCATCATCATCACCAACATCACCATCATAATAAGTATTACCATCATCACCATCATAATCACCATCGTGCTCTCAACTCCCTATAATTAGTAAAATTCTAGAAAGAATCATATGTAAACAGATTACTGAATATCTGGTTACAAATAACCTCTATGATCCCAACCAATCTGCTTTCAGGCCCTCCCATTCAACTGAAACTGCATTAAATATGGTAACTGATTCTATTCTCAAATCGTTAGATGAGAACCACGTAGCACAATTACTTTTACTAGATTTAACTTCCGCGTTATATACTATCTTACATAAAAATCTCTTTTTTCGATTGGCTGAAATTGGTATTTACAATAATGCTCTGGCATTCATTAAAAGTTATTTGGAAGACAGATATTATTCAGTTGTCATTGATGAATGTGAATCTGAAAGAGTGAGTATGACACATGGTGTTTCACAGGGTAGCGTATTTAGGCATCTTCTTTTCCTAATTTATATTAGCCATTTGAAATACATAATTAAATCATTCCCTAACATTCAGTATTTTATATACGCAGACGATATTCAACTTTTGTCAAAAATCCCATATAATTACCAATCTTTCATTAATAATGAACTCTCTCTATGTGCAGATAGCATCAATGTTTGGTTATTAAGAAATAACCTTCTTTTAATACAAATAAAACTGAATTAATTAATATTTCAATTTCTCCGAATAGATTCCCAATAGTCAATGTAGATAATATTCAAATAAATAGTAAAACCAAAGTTAAAAATGTGGGTGTTATATTCGATGAAAAACTATCTTTCATACTACAAATAAATTCGTTGTGTAAATCAGCTAATTTATCACTATATAAAATAAAATCAATTAGAAAATTAATCACACATAAAACTTGTGAAATATTAATTCATTCTCTTCTTTTTTCACGCCTATATTGTGTTAATTCACTATATAATAGATTACCCAAATGTAGGACTAATACAATTGATAAAATTATTAGATCATCTATCCGTATTATTCATAATATTAAATTCAATAACCATATATCAATTAGCTCCCTCCAGCATACATTACAAATACTTTCCTTAAAAGACATAACTTCCTTAAATCTGTTTCATTAGTTCACAATCTTATATATTCAAATACATCTAATATATTATCTGAAAGGATATCCTATTATCGACCACTCTCATCCCTTAGATCTGCCAAGTCTGTAAAACTAAATTTACCTAAATATAATTATGAGACCATTATGGGTAGATCATTCTGTGTGTACCTACCAACTGGAATAAACTTCCGACAAAATTACGTTGTCAAATTAATTACAATATTTTCCGACGTAAAGTAAAAATATGTTTACTTCATTAATATTAATATTGTTTTATATTTATTTATCGAAGTTATTTAAATCAACATGTTATATTTATTTATTTTCATTTGTTTCATTTTTACCACACACTGTTGAGTAATGTAATTCGTTTTATATTTTTAAGATGTAGGTAAATAAACAATCAAATGAGAATATCATCACCATCATCATCATCATCATCATCATCTTTATCATCATCATTATCATCATCATCATCATCATCAACAACTGTATCATCATCATCATCATAATCATCAACATAATAATAATTATCATCATCATCATCGTAGTCATATAAATATTACAGATGCCCAGCGGTCTGCCATTTTGGGTTGCTACCGGTCTTTGCAGTTTCTGGAAGAATCACTACCTTCTATGGTCACTTCTCATGTGTTCCACCTACAACCTAGTGGCCATATCCGTCGATAGGTATATAGCAGCTACAAAGATTTTAGAGTATCGAGCAGGTATACATATATAAAAATACATATACACACATATATATTATAAATGTTATTAAAAATAATATATTACCCTTTACTACATTATATATAGGAATATTATTAAAAATAGAAGGATACAATTATAAATAGCTATGTGTGTGTGTGTGTATGTGTATGTGTGTGGTTGACTTATTATTGTATACATATCATTCTAAATGTGTCATCCTAACATCTATACACACATGTACTCACACACATACTAATATATACATATATATATATATATATATATATATATATACGATATCAAGGTAAATCAAAGATTATAAAATGATTGCTTCTCGAAACCTTAGTGCATTGCAGGTCGATACTTTATCATTGGTAAATATATTCTTTTTTATATGTATGACATATGAATATTTATAAATATTTATGTGTATGACGCAGATATACATTCAGATATATGATACTGCTTTATGTAATTATATGTTTTACATTCGAATAGTATACAATTCATATCGTATGTTCGTATAATATGTTATATTTAATAATGGTTTATATTTTATGTTATATTTATATATTTAACTTATATTAAATTAATTATATATAATATACATTTTATGTATACATAAATATATTAATTTAATATGCATTAAATCAATATAAATAAAAAATAAGAAGCATTATAATTTTATTTGATTATAATCCAATAATTACGAATAAAGTAACAAATACGTACCTCCCCTTAAGACACTCAGTCCTTATTAATCAATCCTTGTTATTACAATTCTATCTAAAATGTAACACATATCTCTCCTAGTTATGTATATTAATAAGTTACTTTAATATCGTTATCCTGATTAAATTTACCATATAGTAATATACCTATTATCTATACAGTTATGTGTATGTTATACAATTAGTTATTATTATTGTTCCACTTTTTAAAATATTATTTAGAATCTATTATTATTTATATACACATAGACGCTATATATATATATATATATATATATAAATAGATATAGTATATAATACAGAGTGAATCACCGCGGCGTATCTGGTCATATCCCGGTTGTAAATATCAGGCATACTTGTACATATTGTTAATATTGTATTACGGTCAGCTATGTATGTACACTATAGGCTACTAGTAGGTATAATAAGCTTTGATTAACTCTCGATTTAACGCACTTTAATACATTACTTGATATGATAGTAGATTAACAATACAAGAAATAATTATATATATATATATATATATATATATATTACTTATGCTAACAAATAAGTATATGTTGTTAATACTTATCTATATATATATATATACAGATACGAATTATGTATTTCAAATATGTTATATTATAATAACCTGCTACAATCACAAATGAATGCGCTCCATATATATATTGTTCTACTATATATAATAAAGGATATTTGTATATATATATATATATATATATATATATATATTAAACTTGAGATCCACCCGGGATGCCGTGACTTACGGGTATACCATTACATATAACTGCTATAGTGATGATTGTTCTAGAGAATTCTCAATGACCATTGGTCACATGGGCCTACATTGTGGGCGTGTTTAATTTCTTATTGCGTGTTATCAATAAAAGGCGAACACAATTCTGGATTCGACCTTTTAGCGATAAATAGTTTAATGTGAAGATAAAGGCAATAGGGTAAATATTTAAGTTACTAAATATAGATCTCCTATATGTAATACTAGAGTATGTATTATTAATACCTCTATTATAAAGTCAATTGATATCGCATGATTGCTTGACTATGGGGGAAAGCACGCAATAGCGAAATAAAATATGATTAAATATGATCGATTTTAAACAATAATATGACACTATAACAACGCTGCAGCTGATTGGTCAGTTATTATAGCGCGTAACTCTGCGACCTTATTATATTTTAAACACATGGTTTATTTACTATATTAACTACTGCTGTACCAGTTATCACGGCAACAATTAATTTTTTGTTGAAAATTCAAAATCTCATAAAATAATTAAGATTTTTACATAATTTAAATGTCATAATGTTAACATTAAGATATATCTAAATAATATATATAATAATATATATTAAGTTAATTATTCTACATAATTTTTAAATGATGAGAATATAGTTTTGAAAATATTAGCATTTTTAAAAAAGTAAAATATTTGATAAAAATTAAATATTTATTTCTTAAATTTTATTATCAACTCCATATCTAATCATAAATATTTTCTGTAAATACAATATACATATAATATTAAAAATACTGTGAATATTTGACTAAGTTTAGTTAATTATTACTGAGAAATAGTTCTTTTCATAAGAAAAAAAAATATTCTGAGATAATTGATGTTAAAAATTGTCTGTATTATTTATTAATGAAATGACACTATAGTATAATATATAATATTCTATAGAATAGCAATGACCAATCAATGGCATTTGTACAATAAAACCAACAGGTGTCGATAGTTGACATGAAAATAAATATATTATTGTTATCATTATCTGTTTTTAAATAATTAAAATGTATAAATGAAAACCATTGAAAAACAGTGTTATAATATTTGTAAACAGTAATTTTCATTCGAAATATATTTTTCTACCTATAGTTAGACCTATTGGTAACCAATTTCTACACTATCATGTTGAAATTACGTTTTTTATGCTTCATTCATATTGTTAACCTATAATATTTTGATATATCATATATTATAAGTACACAATGTGTGCTAAAAATATTATCCGACATGTATACATCTAGTTTTAAATACATTTTGTATTTCAAAGACCGCGAATCCCCTGGTTAGTGTACTAAATCTTAAACATTACATTATCACGTGACTGGTATGTTTTTATTTTGTAATTCATCTTATAATTCTTTATTATAGTACATATTGTTATAGTATTATTTTATTATATTATTTTGAGTATCATATTCTAAATATATATTAGTAATATAGTATACATACATGCATATAACTAAGGTATATCATATTTACACGCATTCTGGTTTAAAACACAAAATCGATATACTATTATTTATTTTATAACCGAGATAATGAATATGTCAATTGAAATATAATAGGTGTGTTATATATATGTGTGTGTGTGTATGATTATAAATGAAATTGAATTTAATCTTTGTACTACTTTTCAAATACAATTCGAATAACGTTCAAAATAAATATACAATATCCTACATTTGATCCAACAATTACTATAGTGGTATATATATATATATATATATTAATAATTATATTAGAATAATAAATACGTATATATATATATATATGTATATCACTGTATGTGAATGCGAGTATGTGAATGTATGTGATCAGCTATTCGTTGCGGTCGTGTGGCTTCAACATTAAGTCCTACTGAGTCATCTTGCTCCAATGCATTCTTTGATATCATCAATCCATTTTCTTCTGGATCAACCACATTTTCGATTGGCCTCAACCATTCATTAGATGACTGTTTTTCTGAGGTTATCATGTATAATTAAACGTATCATCGTTTGATCCAGCTATCAAGTATATATCATCGACGAATCTGAGATTCGATAGATTTCTGCAACCAATTTATATTGTGGATACGTGTTCATCTTGAATTCCAGCCATAATCTCTTCAAGAAATAAATTGAAGAACACAGGAGATAGTATACACCCCTTTCTCACACCAACAGTTTTCTTGAACATATGACCTTGGATATTAAACAACATTGTGCTTGTGTAATTTTGATATAATGATTTTATCATTAAAGTTATAATAGAGTCGATGCAATATTTATTGAGAGTATACTAAAGTCCCTCATGCCATATTCTATCAACAGTTTATCAATAGAATGTTGCTTGAGTGTCATATTATGTCTACTAACTGTATATCTAAACCCAAACCCAACCCACCTCGTTAGTATAACGATATAAGCATTCCGTGTAACGCAGTTTTTGATATCACAAATACGAATCATTATAATGTGCATACGCAAGCATAGCTATGCTTCTATCTAGATTGAATCTTTGATTGTAATACATGTTGTATATATTTATATTTATATATATATATATATATATATATATATATATTATATATGCTTTAAATTATGGAGAAATATCTCTGACAGTATATATTCTATTTATAGCATATCACCAGTTCCCTGATATAACATATACATGCTATAGAATATAAATTACTGATCGAGCATATCATGTAAAGAAAAATCATCTTTCAAATTAAATATAAAATATTTAATTAATATATTAATAATAATATTTGTGTATGTGACTCGATAAGCTTCGATACCTTCTTCGTTTATATTAGATAAGCCTAAATACTGATAGTGGTTTTAGTATTATTATAATAATAATAATTATTATTATTATTTATATTATTTTAATTTATATCTCATGACAATTGCATTCATGATATATCATAATGAGGGAAGCCATATATATATATAATCCATTTATTTCATATATATATTACCAATAGTGAAATAATTAACGTTACTAATAGAATGCACTCTAAAGTATTCATGGATGTAAATAATTATGATATGTCATTGTTAAACAGATTATTAATTGTATTATATATCCTATAAATCATATATTTAATAATAGTATTGTAATTGATATATTTCCAAATGATATTATTATATCATAACGATTAAAAATTACCATTAATAATATTAACGAATACATCAATATTATTTTATAATAGTAACATTTTAAAACTTGATTATCTTATAACTTTTAGAAATATTTTAAATATATATATATAATTTTTTAAGTAATAAATATATTAAAGATATAACTGATTATTTAAATCTAATAGAAATAAAACACAATTTATTTTGTCACTAATGAAAATTAATAGATTTCAAAATACAATATTTTTCAAAGAACCTAAACTTTATAATTCAATAATGTTTAATAATATTTTAATAAACTAATACAATTATTAATTAACTAAAACTGAAGAAATTATTATAATCATTTTTTAGTAAAAAGTATTATAATAATTAATTTTATTATAAATATTAATTATTATAATTTTGGCAAATATATTTTTTTAATCATTTTAAAAATTTACACATTTTTATTACAAACAGTATTAACAATTTAATTTATAAACAGTATTACAAATAAAATATTAAACTGTATTAAATATTATAACAACTATTATTAATAAAAACCATAAATAGGATTATAATTTAAAAAAAAATAGTATTAAAATTATACAAAAAAGTTTGCACTAAATTATTAAAACAAAATCTAAAAAACATAATATAATGTATTGTGTATTATTTCATATTGTGTTATGTACATATTACACTATCATGATATTATCATATTGCATTTGTATGCATATTATTTTATAAACAATTATTTCTTTAACAGTACTCATTTTTAATTTTATTTAACAATATTCATATGTATGTCATATTGATAGTAACCATTATTTATTTTTCCCTTTCTTTAATATTTAATTTTGAATGCCAATTCACAAATCACAACTTTTGTATCATATGTAGCACTTTTATTTATATCTCATTTATTATTGCAATTTTATATGTTATCTTGGTTTCTAATTTTTAAATTTTTATTATTTTTTTATGTGACCTTTTATTTAATCATTTCATTTTTTGATCATATTACTATGACTTTATTATTATAATTATATTTATTTTAATGTTATTTTTTATTAGAATATAAATGATGATATGACATTGCACATACTGTTAGGAGGTTTCGAATCAATAAATCTAGCCTAAATCAGCTGATCGCTTTCACTGATCATCCTTAGATTTGTTCTATAAACTGATTTCATTCATATATATATATATATATATATATATATATATATATATATATATATATTAGTAATTATACGAGTTGAGTATACTGTACTATATGATATATGTATAGGGGAAAGTCTCCGATTACCGACCCCCTCTCGTATATCAGTAACTATAAGATATATCAAAAAAAAAGTATATACACATGAACTGTTAGCAATTTAATGATAAATATGGATAAGTATATTGTTTTACAAAATATTCAATCCTACAATTTGTATTTGATAAAATGTAATATTCTGTTTTCACTTTTTAAATATTTGAATAATAACTTTTTTTAAATCATTGTAAATACTTTATTAATTAAAAGAAAACTTAATACTGCGCATAATATTGTAGATCAATATGAATAATTCAATTTGAATAACTATTAACCAAAATATCTTAATTATAGCAACCCATATGATTTTCCAAATACCGACCCCCTAAATTACCCTAATACCGACCTCATGTGATTTATAATATCCAATCAAACTAGATCAGTATTTCACTTTAAAATATGTCATAACTTGTTTGTGTATCATTGATATAGATTAAGGATTCATGATTCCATTCGATTATATACATACTGATTAATAACTAAATATTAAATAATAATATACACTATTTTAATATAATTACTATAAAGTTTAAATTTAAATTTAATATTACTATTAAAACATATATTCAATAAAAAATAATTGCGTGCATGTTATAATTATTTATATTTATGTATATCTACTATGTTGATTGGATAGTTTAAAACTACAATTATTTATACCACGATGTTTTAGGGGGTTGGTAATAGGAGAATGGGATCGGTATTAGGAACAGGTATCCGATTACCGACCCCCCTGTTTATTCTTGTAAATATAATTATATCAAACATTTAAAATAGCTACATTATTCATTGCCATAATATTACCATATTTACAAAATTTCAAATAAATATATTTAATATTGAATAAGTTATTACAAATAATTATTTAGGGGTCGGTAATCGAAGACTTTCCCCTATATTAAATTATCGTCTTCAATCTGAAGTACTAGTCATCATTGGTAAGTAAACCATTCACGTGATCATATAGATACTAGACCACGTGATATAGCACGTGACGTCGTCATCTTATTATAGGGTAGCTAATGTAATCTGAATATGGGTCCACCTATGACAGTGGTATTATTCTAAATATAGCGGTGTTCGTATACATTTAATTACACATGTGTGTATATATATATATAGAATTACATTTATATTATTATTTATATATATATATATATATATATATATATATATATATATATATATATATATATATATATATATATATATATATATATATATATATATATATGTATTGATATATATACTAAAGGGGAGCTTAACTAGTATTGTTTTACATATTGTGTGTTCTATAGAATGCAATGTATACTATGTAATGTAATACACTTTATAGTATATGTTGTGCTATATAAATGAAAGTTTAATCAATTATATATATATATATATATATGTATGTATATATACCATATATGGTTATAACTAGATTTCCAAATTGTAGATAATTTATTCAATGCAATCCAAGCTTTACCAATTCTTGATGACACATATATTGCGGTCGATGAAATTTCACTGCCTGAGTATCTGACATTTTCCACCTGTTTAAGAGTGTTGCTGTTAAGAGATTTTACAATATCTTTATGGTTAAGAAGCATGCATTCAGTCGTTGTATTGTTAATACATAGTCCGATTTATTTAGTCTCTATTTATAGTATTTGTACTATAAATTCTGCATCTGAACATGTATCAGAAAATAGAGCAATATCATTTGCATAGTCTGCATCAGTAATTGTTACGGCATGGTATTACTTCTGGAACTGTGTAGAGTAAAGCCTTTTTTCAGAATTAAGTTCAATTGATGTTCGTAGAACGTAGTCTAGATAAATAATAAATAGTAGAGGGGCAAGCTTGTAACCCTGTAATACTCCTGCCCTGATATCAAAATGTATGTGTCTCCATCGGGGGAACGAACCATGAATAGTATGATATAATATTATATATAATATAATATTATATTATATATAACATCATGATTGACTTTATTGTCTCGATGTTAATGCCGTATGCTCTTAGTATTTTTGACATTTTACCTTATCAATAGAATTAAATTCCTTGTAAAAAATCTACGAAAATAATGCAAGCCTCTATATTTTATCTTTGACTCCTTCAGTAATTCTTCGAATGGTTAAGATTGTTCCGTAGTTAAGTTTACCATACTCGATCTACTCATACGGAATCCATTTTGATTTGGGCGCAATACTGTGTCGATTTCAGGTTGTATTCTTTTTCGTAATATTGTGTTGTATATTTTAGCTGCTATGCAGGTTAGAGTGACGCCCCTGTAATTTTCTACTTTAGATGGATCTCCTTTTTGGGGAACGGGAATGTACAACCTTTCTGTACAACCTCCATACATTAATAACGCTTTGTTTATATACTTCGTTGCAGAATTTAAATAAATGTGAGTTTAATAGACCTGTTTTTCAGACTTCGGATGGTATCCCATCTATTCCAGCAGCTTTCTTTAACTTTATATACTTTAACACTACTATCAATTCGCTCATTGTGAATGACCCTGTTTTAATTTGAACATCGTCTTCTAGAATAGCTTTTATTTGTTGAACATTATGTGGTGGATTGGAACCTAGTAGTTTAGAATAATAGTCATTCCATTTATGTTCCATTTCCGCTTGGGTATTACCTTTAAGTTTGCTTTGTTGACACTCTTTCAACCACTTAGATTAATTATTATATCCCATGCTATTGCAGATTGTTTGTTGTCTGTAGCTGATTGTATGATATCGATGTATCGCTGAAGATATGTTACTTATTCTTAGTAGTCCTTAAACCAATACGCCAATACAATTAATTATAATAATAATAATAATAGTTTCTTTGTTTTTTAAATTCGTATTATTCTTTGATTATTTCAATACCGTATAAGGTAACATATATTTTATCGTTAGCAAATATTTATAATTTATATCTTTGATTACATATTTCGACTATGTATTTTTTTAAATAAATTAGCAATTAATCAATAATAATAATTTAATTTAATTTAATTTAAATAACACATATAACTGATACACATGCATGCAACTAAACTATAGTGCACTAAACTATATAAAGTAGGGTGTATCGTAGGCGTTAAGATTGCGTTCACATATAAGGTGTATTATGTAATACCGTTTGTTTCACGTGATCTTTCTAACCACGCCCATAAGTATGTTATCCTAGTCGAGTGCGCACGAGTGATTGTGTTTATATGTCGTCCTGTATCGAATGTATTATATAGAGGAGATGCGGATTTAAATGAATAATACATATTATATATATAATGCCTTTATACATATGCCTAATTATGGTTATCATTATGACTAATTATTCCGAATTATTAAGTTGAAATTCTCCGTAGTATGACATATGTCACCACCGTATTAACATTACAATGTCGATAGTCATATATGTGTGTTGTTGTTTTTGTTTAAATGTTATCCATCTACATCGCCCACTAAATAATAGGTACTACTACTACTACTACTACTACTACTACTACTACTACTACTACTACTACTACTACTATTACTACTACTACTACTACTACTACTACTACTACTACTACTACTACTACTACTACTACTACTACTACGGAGATTTCAACTTAATGATTAGCAATAATTAGTCATCATTAGCCATAATTAGGCATATGTATAATTGAAAAGTCAATCTTATATTAACCGTCAACATGTTTAATATTCGTCATGTACATACATGCATACATGCATACATGCATACATACATACATAGCATACATGCATACATAAATACATACATACATATAAATAATATTAAATACATATAAATTTCTAATTCAAATCCTATATGCTATAGTTATATTTATATTTGACTATTGTAACATACTTTTAATTAATTTACCTGCTCATCAGTTAATGCAATTAAATAAAATAATTCGATCATCAATGCGCGTATTATATAAATTACCACCAAGATCAATAGATACGATCAGCATAACAACAACACCTACTACTAGAATAACTTCTAGAATTACTCACTTACATCAATATACCTACACATGCTCTAAAATCATATAATTTTTCTAATGCAACTGTTATTATTTTCTTTAATACATCAAGTCGGTGTTCCTACTTTTACTCCAAAATTCCATTCATCCGCAGTAACTCAATATACAATCACTTATACATTCGTGCTGAACGATCTATCACTGAGCGAACACATGGTAGAGTTCTTTTCCATGCAACACAATCTAACCTAGCCCCATCTAATGTCAAATGTACCTTCAATGACTACACTAACTCCTTTGAACTTCGTCATTTGACCAACTCCAAGATAGACTGGAATAAGAACCCAATTTATATATCAAATGACACATACAATACATGGTCTACATCCTACAATGCATATAGATTAAATACCAATTCACTGAATTCATCAATCAGT
This sequence comes from Osedax fenrisi, assembly GCA_964019155.1. Classification (NCBI taxonomy): domain Eukaryota; kingdom Metazoa; phylum Annelida; class Polychaeta; order Sabellida; family Siboglinidae; genus Osedax; species Osedax fenrisi. The sequence continues at coordinate 1,362,492 of OZ025241.1, read as the reverse complement.
AATTCTCAGTCATCACATCAATCTTCACAATGACATTCAACCACTCGACCTAATTATCTCAGAACAATCTCAATTCCTAGCACCTCAATAGATACCACACTATCAATTCCATCATTTATTCACAACACATCACAATCTCAGATTAATGCAGCCATCCTTAATGTTTCCTCCATACGCAATAAAGTTGATCACACACTTGACCTATTTAATGACCTTCATCTTGATCTTATTTGTCTCACAGAAACGTGGCTTAAGGATAATGATATTGCAATATCTGCATCCCTTAATATTAACAATCTAAGTTTTGCACAACTTAATAGACTCGGCCCCCATCTTGGTGGTGGTGTTGGCATCCTATATAAGACAAATATTAATCTAATAAACAGTATTGATCTCGCACTAGAAAACTCAGAATCATTTTCTTGTACATTTCACCCGGCTAATTCACGTCAATTCACCATCATAGTTATCTATCGTCCACCTCATAAGTCAATTCCTAAGTTTCTCCTTGAATTAGAACACCTCCTGACTACATCCACTGATCATACTATCATTCTCGGTGACCTAAACATCCCAATTAATCTTGACACTAATTATACCAGGCAATTCAATATATTAATAGACTCATTTAACTTTGTCCAACATATAACATCCCCAACTCACATAGCAGGCAATACACTTGACCTTATAATTTCCCATGCACATTCTAACCTCACCAATTCCCACTCAATAAAGAATCTATTTTCTGATCATCATTTAGTATTCTTCCATATTAGCTCACCAAGACCAACTCGACCCATTATAAATATTAAATATAGAAAATATAACAATATTGACACCAATACTTTCATCACTGAATTCTCTAAAAAATTTAATAACACACAATTTTCAAACTCAGTATCAAAATTAGAAACATCTCTATCAAGAACCCTTGACGAACTTGCCCCCATCAAATATAAATATATAACACAACGTCCAAATTGCAAATGGTTTAATTCTGAACTTTCATCATCAAAGCGCAAATTACGACTATATGAAAATTATTGGAGAAAATCTAAATCTCTCAATAATTACAATATATTTATCAAACAACGTAGCCTATATAGAACCCTACTCAAGAAGTCTAAGAAATCATACTACAATAATCTATTAAAAGAAGCATCAACTAATTCTAAGAAACTTTTCTCCATTTCTAACCAGCTACTTGGTAGAATATCACTACATGTTCTACCAAATGAACCCATAACAACGCTAATAGATACATTTTACCAATATTTCAATACTAAAGTCATGAATATAATTAAATCACTCCCTACACCACTCAATGAACCATATAATCTACCTCTATATTCCCTTTCCTCCTTCACATTACCATCAACTACTACCATTGAAAAACTCCTCAGTGCAGTAAATACATCTTCCGAACTAGATCCAATTCCTCATTCTATATTAAATAAGTACCACATTTATCTAGCATCTTATTACCAAGAAATAATAGAAAACTCACTTACCTCAGGCATTTTTCCAATCTACATGAAAACAGCATATGTTACACCCATCATAAAAAAACCAAACCTTGACAAATCAATCCTCTCCAACTACCGACCAATCTCCAACTTATCAACGCTCTCCAAAACCCTAGAACGAGTTGTTGCTCGTCAATTAAATTCGTATCTCCATGAAAATCATATATTAAACCCATATCAGAGTGCCTATACCAAGCACAAAAGTACTGAAACTGCAATGATACATATCCTTAATCACATTCACCTATCTGCTGCATCACCACATGGTTCAGTGGTCATTCTCCTTGATTTATCAGCTGCCTTCGACACTCTTGACCATAATATCCTTATAAATCGACTAACTTCTATCGGAATCTCTGGTACTGCACTTGATTGGTTCATCTCATACCTAACTGATCGTTTTTACCAAATTAGTATAAACTCACTAATCTCTAAACCTCGTAAAGTTACTCATGGAGTACCTCGAGGATCGGTTCTTGGTCCACTCCTATTCAATATCTACCTACTTCCCTTATTTAGAATTATTGACAAATACCCCACTATAGACTATCACTCGTATGCTGATGACATACAGTTATACTGTAGATTGATAGACCCTAACAACGACATAAATGTACTTAACAACTGCATTACTGAAATACATAACTGGCTCACCAACAACTCATTATCACTAAACTGTCTTAAAACTGAATCAATGCATATTAAAACATCTACCACCATATTCATTCCACCACAAATTACCATTAACAATCTGAGTATTTCTTATGCTAATAAAATAAAAAATCTTGGTATATTAATCGACCCAACACTACAATTCAACATCCAGACTAAATCACTATCACAGTCAATTAACTACATACTACACAACTTACGAACAATAAGACCCTTCATTAATTTTAATACTGCAAAACTCCTCGCTACATCCCTCATTCTCCCCCGCCTTGATTACTGTAATTCATGTCTCTATGCCTCCTCACAATCTATAATAAATAAACTCCAACGTCTTCAGAACTCAGCCATCAGATTCATATTCAACATAACTAACTATTCCAGACAACATATATCCCCTTTGAGAACCAAATTACATTGGCTGCCAATAAAATCCCGTATAATTTACAAAATTGCACTGACCTATACATTTAGCTACACATCATAACACACCAGACTATCTTGCTAACTTACTAACTCCCAACACAACTATTTACGAACAAAGACACATAAACAAATTCAAATTAAAAACTCCAGTTCTATTACATTTAACATCTTCCCAACATAAATCTTTCTCCATCCATGCTCCAAAAATCTGGAATGATCTACCTCACCATATCCGATCAATTGACTCAACTGTAACATTCAAATCAAAGCTCAAAACATACCTTTTTGCCCAATAATATATTGAAAGCACGTCCGAAAACTTCAATAAAGAAATTTATGGAAGTGCCTAAACCAATTAGGTAACAGGTAACAGGTACTACATTGGCTACTACTAATTAATAAGTATATATATATATATACTTATATACATATATACTTATATACATATATATATATATATATATATATATATATATGATATATTTTCCATTGAAAATAAAACTATATTATATTGATTATAGATTGAGAAAACGGTTATATTTTATAATTTTTTAATTATTTTAAAAATACGAGTGAGACAGGATGAGTATATTATAAACAAAATAGCCACCTATCGATACAAATAAGTAATAATATGTCACATAATATAGCAAACATTAATAAAAATATGGATAAATATATATAAATGATGTTTAATATGTAACTTCAAAAAAGCATAATTTCGGCTCGATTATGTTTTGTAAGAGTCTCATCTCGGCTCGGGCTAATTATGACTAGAGTCTAGGCTCGGGATCGTTTTTTTTACCGAAAATTAAAGTTTCAGCTCGGCATCATTTACATCACTAATATTCATGTATACAATGTATACATTGTACAATGTATATTATACATCTATTTTAGTTATTTCGCTTAATCAAAACAACATAATACTTCTTATCAATACAGCCATACAATGTTTAATCATAATTAATCATCATTTATCATAGTTAATCAACATTACTACTGCCCTATTACCCGATACATTTCCGACAGGTTTGGGCAGAAAATACTCGAGCGCATTAGCTGTGTTCGCTTGGGTATTCGGATTCGCTTTCAACGTTTTAGTGAACTCCTTGACCGCTAGGTTTAATGGAAAGAGGTGTGTCTATTGGAATTCATTCCCTTCGCCGTTCTGGCAAACTGTCACAGGTTTGTGACTAGTATATAGAGTGCATGTGTATGTGTCGGGATATATGTGTGTGTGTGTGTGTGTGTTATTATTAATATATATATATAACACATTTTTAATATTGTCATTAATACATAAAAATAAGCAATGCAGACATTTCTATGTATACTTAAATATGCTATGTATACATACATAAATGTATTATATTAAAATATAATTATTATAATAATATAAAGTATTTAATATGAAATGATTATATTCAATTATCATTTATAATTATATTATTTATTATAATTCATAAATTACTTCTACTCTAGATATCTATCGTGATATTTATATATATGTAGAGTAAATATGAAAATAATAAACGTTAGTGTAAAATATTAAATGTATTTGTATACAATAAGTAATGTATTTCATAAACTTGAAATAATATATTAATATTAAATTGATAAATCGTATATCATTAAAATTATACATTTAAAATGTACTAATAATAATCATTATATAACTATAACTCATTAAACATTCAATATGCCGACACCAAAAGGACATATCTCGCTTGCCTACATGCATTACCGGTACATAAAATATGAGAATTATTGTCATAATAAAATATTTAAAGATTTTTATATAAAATAAATAAAGAAATATTACATAGGGGAGAGTACTCGAATACCGACACCCTAACAATAAATCACCATAACTTTATTATTTCTCAATTAAATATTTCCATATTTTATTTATAAGTATTATAAGCATATAAAGGGGTGTACACACCGCGAGCAACGAGTGCCGGCACTCGGTGCTAGCACTCGTTGCCAGCAAGTGCTAGCAACAATTATTTTAGGGTGTACACACCGCGAGCACAATTTGTGCTAGCATATATTATGCTAGCACAATTTATGTTAGCACAAATTATTTAGGGTGTACACACCGCGAGCAACGAGTACTAGCATCACAGAGCTAGAGAGAAAGGCTTTCTATCTAGTTCTGTGGCTAGCACTCATTGCCAGCATTATGCTAGCAAACATTATATATATATATATATATATATATATAATTATATACATATACTTATATTATTATATTATATATATATATATTATATACATATATATAATTCTTAATATATATATATATATACATATTATTATTATATATATATATATATATATATATATAATTATATATATATATATATATATATATACTTATTAATTATTATATTATATATATTTATATATATATATATATATATAAGTGTATGTGTATGTATGTATGTATGTATGTGTGTGAGAGTGAGTGTGTGTGTGTGTGTAGTACACATACACACTGTGTACTATATAATAATACAACTATGGATATTCGTTATATATATATACATAGAGCTATTATTATATTATATAAATATATATAATATAATAATATAAATATATATATATATATATATATATATATATATATATAAGTGTATGTGTATGTATGTATGTATGTGTGTGTGTGAGAGTGAGTGTGTGTGTGTAGTACACATACACACTGTGTACTATATAATAATACAACTATGGATATTCGTTATATATATATACATAGAGCTAGAGATAAATATTCTCTAGCTCTATGTATATATAAATCGTAAGTAGGTCACTACCACAATGCAATGCGTTGTTTACTATTCCGGTAACGAGTACTGCAAAATTCAACCTGCTGAATTTACTAGATTTTACTGGCACTCAGTGCTAGCACTGGATACTAGCAGTTTGCTCGACGATGCTAGCACTTTGTGGTGTACACACCGCGAGCGCAGGCGAGCGCCAGCGTGCTAGCATCGTCGAGCACAAAGTGGCTCGCAAATAGAACATTTAGCGAGCCACTTTGTGCTAGCACGCTGGCGCTCGCCTAAGCTCGTGCGCGCTCGCCTAAGCTCGCCTGCGCTCGCGGTGTGTACACCCCTTAATAGTTATTTTAAAATTTAATTTAGATTGTTTAACTCTGAGATAACAGGGGTGTCGATATTATAGGCACTGCCTCGAATACCGACACCTTGGCACATGATATCGACACACTAAATATATCGATATTTAGATATACCATATATTATTTAATATCCACTATCCAATCAGAATTAAATGAGCGTTACTTTTAGTTAACACATGCAATTCATACATTGTTTTCCTAAAATTAATTTTCGAAAATATTTAATATTTTATATTATATTATAAATAGTAAGTTTGAAATTACTTAATTATAATACAAATATTGTACGTACATGGAAGTTTTATATAGTTTCCGAAAGACTATTTAATTCCAAGTAGAATCAATTCCAAGTATATGTGTATATTATTAGGTATATCTATTAATTTATGAATATTATCATAACGCACACACATTATAAACAAATAACGCTGATTGGTTAAAGGGTGTCGATATTACGTGCAATTAGAGTGTCGGTATTATATAAATGTATGTTGCTTAGGTAAACGTTTGTAACAAATTATGAAAAATATAAAATATTTTCGGCACAATATAAAATATAATTATATATATATACGATGTATTTAAAATATTTAAAATATATAAATTTTCAAATGATTGAGATTCGATATTGTACTTCAAAAATTTCATAAATTTAGAATTGTAACGAAAAAATAAGTTTTTTGTATATAATTAAAAAAATATAAATATTAAAAAAAAAATGATACTTATATGAATTAGAATTATATTTATTAACATTTCATACATTAATTATTTTTTGATTGGAATTATATTTTAGGAGATCTCTATGGTGTCGATATTACGTGCATGTCGATATTAGAACACTCTCCCCTATGATCAATAAATGGAAGAAATAATTTAAGATTTTATAATAAAAAAAATAACTGGTTACATTATCTTAAACTATTTTATAAAATTAGAAATAAAAACATATAACGAAAAATAAGTAAATAAGTAAATAAATAAGTATATTATTTTTATAACATCTTATTTAACATAAGATTATCGAGGAAAATAATACTTTATTTAGTGAATTAGAGAATATTAATAGTATATTTTAATTCAATATTTAATTAATATTATTTATCTGATCAATTTAACTAGTTCTCTAATATTATTCAATTTACGATATCAACTTTCATTGTATATTTATAGATATACTTTATTATATTTAGCATATATTTATAAATATATTTATATTTATATTGTGCATTTTTTTAAATATATTAATTTGCACCAAGATTCAATGGTATTTATAATAAAATAATAAAATATAATGTATTTGCATAAGAAAATATCTCATATACTAAGGTATATATATATATATATATATATATATATATATAATTACTGAATATATTATATTTAAGGTACAGGATTAACATATGTAATATTCAATTAAAATACATTACGATTAAGTGATTATGTAATCATGTTATTACGTAATACCTGATCATGTAATACTTACGTAATCATGATGATGTAATAATCACTTTCGTTTAATAATCTAAAACTACATTAACCATATATATATAAGTAGTATTCAGTCGTATAAATACATATTTATATAATTATTATGTATCGTAACGGTGAGAGGTGTTAGGTGTTATTGTGTCTTAGTGTTATGGCATTTACGATTAGGTGACGTACTAATCCAGAGAATATTATTAGACCTATAATGTACATATATAGAGAATAATATATCTATATATATATATATATATATATATATATATATATATATATCTATTTATTTATTTTAATTATTTATTTATTTATATATATATATATATATATATATATATATATATTAAATACAATACAAATAGCGGATACAAATGCAACCCTAAAGAAGTCATAAACTTATAAATGTTATACATAACTATGATGGGTCCCGCGGGGAATACAATACAACTATATTCGCTAGCAAAAGCTAGTAAGCCATGGCTGTTTAGTAACTATAGTTTAACATTCACATCACTTAAGTTATATCAATATCAAAACAACAATGTTACTATATTTAATATAGTTATTATACAGCCATGGTTTACTAGCTTTTGGTTGTCCCACTGAGCCATATACACCAGACAATATATATATATATATATATATATATATATATATATATACTATAGTATACGTATACATGCTACATACATGTCTACATATTGTATACGATCATGTTATAAGTCTTATATTATTTCACTTATCCTCATGTATTATATAGATATAACAATTATAATAATTCACGAGTGTTATGCAAAAATACAATAAAAGAGAAAAGAAAACATATTTTGTATCTTATTATAATATTACATGGATAACTTAAATATGCCCGATGTGTTCTTGAAGGACTAATACTATAAAACACAGCCTTAGAAGTGGTTCTCATTTATAATGTAGGTATATAATATCATTGGAAAAGTATACTTTTATTCCCATATATGGAATATATTCCATACTTATTTTTTAACTATAGTTAAAAATACCAAATAACAGACGCCAATTAGAGATTTATTCAAATTATAAATTATATATGTATATTATATATATATAGGATTATAATTTACAATATATATTTATATGTATTTATAAGTATTATCCTTTACATATTTGACTACACATTATTAGAATTATTTATATATTTATTTAAATTTAAAGCATTCAAATTAAGTATATAAGAATAATTATATGTATACTATAAATACAGCATATTAATCCTCACTTACTAATTATAATATATCATGTTTGATTAACAGGGGTATCGGTATTCGTAATACAGTTTCTGATACCGTTGTTGATATTCGTGTTGGTCTACTTCTTCATCATGAAGAGTCTGAGGTCAAAGGTTAAACCAGCCAGCGATAAGACTCCTACATCGGAACGAAACCAACAAAGACTGAAGAACGTCAATCAAACTCTGGCGTCGGTGATAATCGCGTGCATCGTCTGCAATTCACTGAATCAGATAATATTTCTGGGAAGTAACTTCGGGTTAAAGTTCAAGTTCTACGGTGACCTGCACAACACTTCCATAGTGTTAATGCTAATAAACAGTTGCGTTAATCCCTTCATCTACATGGTCAAGTATAAGCTGTTCAGGAGTGAATTGATGTCCTTGGTCCGCCCCAGACCCACTGAAACCATGTCCTCCATTACGTATTGAACATACGCTGGGTGATTCATACTTTTCTATACTTATTTATTAACTTTGTTTTATTATATTATAATAAACTATAGTTTAACTTTGTATATATTCACTATAATCTAGTAACGTATGAAATATGATAGTGTGTTGTACTTGCAGTATTTGTAGCTGGATTTACGATTTATTTTGTAAATTTGCAGCAATATTATCAAATATTGTCTAAAGATATCGTATTCTACAGATATGTCTATACTTTACAATGTATGTTCGTATTTAGTAGTAACATTCGTGATAGAGTATTAAATAATGTATTATTGTGTATCAATAAGCATCATCTAAATGGACTTTGTCTTCAACCGTTATTAATAAAATAATGTAATAGGTGTTCATATATTTTGATTATGATTGACATATTTTTATAGTATATTATAATAAAAACGATAGTGCGTAAGAGAATATACGAAAGAGAATCAGTAGTAAGATATGAGAGATGTTTGCGAATGGTATAACAAAATGAGTATATTACAATTATAATTCGTTAAAGTTAAGATGTAAAGTGCAGTAGGAAGGAGAAAAGAATACTATCATAATAATAAAATAATAATACGTTACAATATTGTCCGATACAAATAAATAATAATAATACTTCGAGAATAAAACAAGACAAAAATAACTAATATAGAAATAAGAAATTGAATTATATATAGATTAGAGTTAGATAAAAATAAAGAAGTAACATTTAGAAATACTTTGAGGGATTTAATATAGGAGTGGTAGTGGTAGTGGTAGTGGATGGTAGAATAAGGGAATCCCATAGAGGGTGACTAGAGATAAAATATAATATGTTAAGTTTTGTAAAGAGATCAGAGATATTGTTAATATTGAAACACATAGATGTATTGATAATGGAGATAAGCTGCATTTTACAAATTAGGGCAAGGTTAGCCACCTACGATATTATGTTCGTTCGATATTATGAAGTTTATTTCATTTTATATTCATAACATGTTTGATGCAAATAATTAATAAATATTAATAAATATTTTAAATAACTGTGAAATAGAGTAATTTAATAGATATAGAAATAACACTTTTGTAATGATACTATATATATATATATATACTATAACATTATGCTATAACCTATATGTTATGTATGAACCTGATAACACGTAATTGTCATATTAGCATGCGAAAGCTGTACACTAATAAACATACAAATACACAAATAGACTAATGATGGTATACGTAAGATGATAGCGCGCTGTAAATACAATAACAATAAAACAACAAACACGAATTACGTGACGAGGTTATGATTTTATTGGGTTGCGTAACAAACGTACGCTTTCGAAATAGATTTATATGAGTTCTTCCCCGATACACAGTCGACTCGATACAGCGAAGTAGCAGCTACCCCGCTATATCGACGATACTCTCGATACAGCGCCATCTACGTACTAGACTCTTCATCGAAGTCCATGATACTGGCCTCCTGTTCCTCCAGCGTCCCTTCATCTTCAATAAACACGTCCGGTATGCCTTCCACGCTGGGCGGTTGCTTATTCGACGGTATCAGCAGGTTATTAGTACTGATGACCTTTGACCTACTCTCCTTGTTGTCGGCCACTATCAGCGAGTCGGTGTCGATGTACTGGTACCTGTAGCGAGCCTTATATTCACATTCGCTACGCATCCTGGTTCTGAGTTTGTCGAGCTTGCGTCGCTTCAACGAGTCGACCAGCTTCACCCCGCACAGGTAGCCTACGCACCCGGCAGCGGCGAATAGCACCAGGGTTTTACCGGTTGTGTAGGTTGTGGTGCAGTAGCAACGAGTGGGGACATCGCAGGCTGCGGTGGTGAAGTGGTCGGCCAGTGAGATACCGTGCGAGGTTTCCACGGAGTCGACTAGTTCGGGCGTTACTGTTATACTTGACATGGCGACTGGGGTTGTATTGTTTACTTGAGCGTCGGTTAGTTGTTGAGGTGGGGTCTTACCGATCTTTGGTTAGTTGTTGAGCTTATACGTATTACGATCTTTGGTTAGTCTTTGATATGAGGTATTTCTGGTGAATTATTTATTCTTTACGAACGTTAGTTGTTGATGTGACGTTCTAGTGATACTTTATATTATGTAGGAGCTTGAGATAATTATTGATGTTTTATTCTTTGCGGAGGTGTTATTCTTTGTTGATGATTGTTAGATTTGATGTTTACCGGAATGCTTTGTTTAATGTTATGAAGTAGTTTGTTGTTTTCGGTTGATTGTTTTGTTAATTCATTGTTAATTAACATTGTTAAATGAAACGCGTTTTCGGCAATTTAAAATAATTACATTAATTTCATTTTTATGAACATTAAAATAAACAATAATATACATAATATAACTATATTACCTAATGTATACATATAATAATGTGTAATGATAGTGGATGGACACAGTGACTACTAGTAAAGTAGTGTAAGTGGCATGCAGTGAGTGGCATTCAGTCCATTAGTACCGTCAAGGCAAATATGATATTTAAATTTTACGGCGGGAATATTCCTGTATATGTTGAAACGTTATGTATACATTATGAATAATTTTCTATGAATTGTATACATACATATCGTATAGTGTGTATACATTTACAGTGTGCCATCCGGTAACCATTACTTTTTGCAAGGATGTTACCTAAATAAGTCGTCGAATAGAGATATAACATCGTATTAATTAAGGGCCCACCCTGATATTAGTCTAGGGGCTTATTGTTGAATTTATAAAACTGTATTTAAATAATAATACGTAGGTAGGTTTATGAGTATATGTATACTATTTGTTTTATTGTAATATATTAACTAAATACTTGATACATTATTTATAACAATTATTTTATAATAGGATAATATCTAAACACCCTATAATATTTTTTCCTAATATATCAAGAGAGTATATATCATATATAGTATATATTTTATACCCACCCTGGATCAGAACTGATAACACTAAATGACACTCAGATGAAACATTGCTTATCTTATACGAGGTCATCTCATACTTATGTTTAATTGAAAGATAATATGAACCTTATATCCTAGCTTATACCCTACCCTATAGCTTATATCCTAGCTTATACCCTACCCTATAGCTTATATACTAGCTTATACCCTACCCTATAGCTTATATACTAGCTTATACCCTACCCTATAGCTTATATCCTAGCTTATACCCTACCCTATAGCTTATATACTAGCTTATACCCTACCCTATAGCTTATATCCTAGCTTATACCCTACCCTATAGCTTATATACTAGCTTATACCCTACCCTATAGCTTATATCCTAGCTTATACCCTACCCTATAGCTTATATCCTAGCTTATACCCTACCCTATAGCTTATATACTAGCTTATACCCTACCCTATAGCTTATATACTAGCTTATAGACTGGCCCATATACTGTGGTACGGATTATATTTGTAGGATTACATGTATTTGCTGCAGGTCGAGAGAATCTCCTATCCTTAATATGTTAAGTGATCATTAAATATGAACCGGAGTGTGGGATTAGCAAATATACATATATATATATATATATATATATATATATAATCTATATACACACTGATAAATAACTGACTTATAACAATCTCTATGATTATTTCGATTTTCAACTGTTTGTTTTATATTTTACCTTAATTTGTTTGTCTTCATATTTAGTGATATTTTCAATTAAATGACATCCTAGGAAAAGTAGCAACCCTAACATACTCTATGTAACATTATTATACCATTATTATAATCTAACACAATTAGATCATAATTGTTATTTAATATGTATTTCGTACAATGTACGTATACATTCTATTATCGACACATTCACCCTCTTCTACACCCCCTATACACCCCATATACACCCCTTCTACTCGCATATGTGTATGTCTATTGGGTGGCATTAGAGAGAGAATCCCTATAGAGAGAAGCATACGGGTGTGAGACACGTGACAGAGAGAGACACGTGACAGAGAGAGAGAGACACGTGACAGAGAGAGACACGTGACAGAGAGAGAGACACGTGACAGAGAGAGAGGCACGTGACATAGAGAGACACGTTACATAGATAGAGACACGTGACAGAGATAGAGACACGTGACAGAGAGAGAGACACGTGACATATAGAGTGACACGTGACATATATAGAGACACGTGACATAGAGAGAGACACGTGACACAACTTACAGCGCATTGCTATAGTAATATATACCCTATAGTAATGTATACCATATAGTAATGTATACATTAGTTGTCCTACATCGACGGCATTGTATGCAATGATTGTATTTGTTATGTTTATTACAATACTATATAATGTGCGTATATTAAATATATATATATATATATATATATATATTTATATATATGCACTCAAATAATAAAACAATTCAATATCAAAATAAATGACAAATGTTAATAAATATACGTGTGTACGCGGTGTGTGTCTGTGTATATATCTATGTAAACATATACATTGTATATTTGTATGTATATATGTGTGTATGTATGTATATGTATGTGTTTGTAATATATTAGTTTATAAATGACAATGGTATCCTTCACAAATAAAAAGTACATAAATCAATTACGCGTGGAACATATATATTAGACATGTGACATATGCCTATGTGTAATGTCGTACCTATATGTGTGTGTATGTGTGTGTATGTGTGTATTTGTATTATATTTATATATATATATATATATGTGTGTGTATATTTATTTATTACAATACAATATATATATATATTGATTTATAAACAATCTGTTTATAGTAAACCCAGTAACTCTACGTGTAGATATGTACGGTTACAGCCTAGGCTAAATGAGCAGCTGGCATACCAAAGTAATATCATAATTATTATTCTATATATGTGTGTTATACATAAATTATTAATTAATTACTATGAATTCATAGTGTTATGCGAGTATTTATATATTCATAATATAGTATTACTTTTAGTATCTGATGTAACATTTTAAAATTTACGGTTCTGGAATCTTAATTAAAGGAATCCAACAACATAATAAATAACAATATATATATATATATATATATATATATATATATATATATTGTTATAACAATAATAATGCATATTAATTCTTAATCAACTATTGAATTCTATAAAATATAATATATTAATATATTAATATAATATAAACACAATGTATTGTATATGTAATAAACAAGTTATATATGTATGTATACACGTGAATCGTCATTATAGCATGTTATATAATATATAGCTATGGTCTATATATAGTCTATATAGACCATCATTCATGACTATATTCAGACGTGTTTTGAAACAATCACATTCTATTGTTTTACAATCGGCAATTCGTTTAATATCTAGCGTGTATATCTACTTCGATCAATTATATCTCGTATACTATTCTCGGCCACTGTCCAGGAGTAATATCCCGTGCCTGGCTTGCTCTGGTTGTCGGTTACCCGTCCCTAAACCGTCGTGGCATTAAGTTTAGTAATATCGTATACTTGACTATACATATTGCATCATCAATACTTCATAACTACAATTATAAAATAATTCAGTAAATAAATAACACAGTATCATTTATATTATACATATATTGTGTATATATAAATATAGATTCTATCTATATAATTTATATCATACATCTATATTTAGTACTGCCCAGTATTATTAATATTGTTAGATTACTGCAACCGCTGGACCTTATCGTTGTCAACACAAACGTCCATTGAATTGAAAACATCTATTTGAATTCAATGTAATGTGATCGCCGCATGCATAATCAATTCACTGATCACCGTCCTATTGTCTGCATTACTACACTGTAATACATCACACTAGTTTAAATATAGTACATCAATTGATTTAATATCAATCATTTAGTAGTTACTATGGATTGTATTAAATGCCCTAGCACATTATCCATTGATGATTCGATGCAATGCATCTTATGTAATAAGTATATCCATGACAAATGTTTATTTAATATGTTATCAACTGAATGCAGAGCACAAAATATGCCTAAATATTTTAAAGCTCACTCCCGAACATATCGTTCACATGTGATAATTGTATTAATACTAAACTCACTAGTATCGAATCTAAGTCAATTGATAATATATACTCATTTATTAAAAGATCAATTAACTACGCTCTCAAACCAATGTACAAATTTGATCAGGGATAAGCAACCCGGTGATTCTTTACTTCTTAACTCTATATATAATGCTATTACTAACTTACCTGATACCATCAACTCTACTACCTCTAAATCTTTTGCAGATATTGTCAAATCTGTGACATCTTCACCATTAAATCCTACTCCATCATCATCTCAGTCATCCAACACATCAAATATAAATCCATCTATAGTTATCGAACATATTTCAACCACTGATCGAAATATCTCGTATATAAAATCTCTATTTCTAGCTCTAAGTCTAGATTCAAATTGCATTACAAGTTACTCTTTCAGGTCGCATTATGTAAATCTTAGCCTATCTTCACCGTGTATATCTGATAGTCTTCTTAATTCTCGTTCCACTCTTATTAACTTTTCCTTCAAAAATATGTATGTCCGCCCTTATTTAGAACCCGCCACATTATAAACCGGTAGAATTTATTTTCATGCACACAAGTCCTCTCTAACCGAGTTGAAATGTGTCTTTAATAAATCAACAAATATTTACGAACTTCATCCACTTAAACACCGTGAAAATTCATCTAGTATGTATATTGATTGGAAATGTGACCCGTATATACCAAATGATGAAGAACATTCAATTTGGAGTAAATCACTGGATTCCTATAACGAGGAAAAACAAAAAAACTGACTAGAAACAGACTTTACTAACCATACAGACTTACTTATTCCTCATATCCGTGCTGCACTTGTCAACTCACGCTCTATACGTAACAAGATTCCTATGATTATAGAATTTCTTAATGACTTTAACATTGATATATTAATAATCACAGAGACTTGGCTATCCCATAAAGATTGCCCATTACTGTCTTCCCTAAATATAGATCCATACTCTTTCTCTCATTTACCGCGATCATTAGGAATGCGAGGAGGAGGACTTGGCATTTTATACAAGTCATCTCTACATATTTCACCACTAATTGACCACAGATACGTTTATTGTGAAGCTTTTTCTTGCTCTGTAAGCTCACCCCGCTCACGCACCTTTAATATTTCTGTCTTTTATCATTCACCTAGCTATCCAATCCCCCCATTTCTCGATGAATTTAATAATTTCATCCCTATAATTCAAATATTATTTTAGGAGACTTTAATATCCCTACTAACTTACTCTCTCAATATTCTACTAGACTTAACAATATACTCAACTCTTCAAATTACTCGCAGCTTGTCAACTTTCCCACCCATGAATTAGGAAACACACTTGATCTCATTATGCACCCTATTGATTCAAATGTAGTTCATTCGATAAGAGCTGGACCTCTTTTCTCCGATCATTTCGCCCTACTATTTCAAATATCAGTTAATAAGCCTAAACGTCCTACAATTTCTCGCTCTACTCGCCATCTAAATCATATATCAATAGCTCAGTTATTAACCGACTTAAATATGTTGCCTACATATGATGCTCAATCTCTTCATAATTCACTAATCCACACACTTAACATCCATGCTCCTGTACTTAATAAAACTACTATATTACGACCTAATACATCATGGTATACTATTGACCTTTATCGTCAAAAACGATGTTTACGCATGCTTGAATCTAAATGGAAAAAAGAAAAATCTTCATCATCACTAACCATATATAAAAATTTGAAAAATAAACATCGTATCGATCTCATTAACGCTAGGGCTATGTTTACTCATGACAAGTTTATTTCTATGCAACATGATAGCAAGTCACTTTTTAAATTAGCAAATAGAATACTTGGTAGAAGACAAAAATCGCCATATCCTGACTTTACTAATGATGAATTACCCAATTTATTTGATTCATTTTTCAATGATAAAATCACCAATATTATTTCGTCATTACCCAAACCTATATCTATAGCTCTATCGTTCTCTACAACTAATACACTAACTTCCTTTTTTCTACCTTCTAATGATAAACTAATTTGTTTACTTAAAAATTCTCGCAGCTCTTCTTTTTTTGATCCAATTCCTTTAAAATTACTAAATGATATAGCTCCTTATATAATATCAAATATAGCTTATATCATCCATGAATCACTTATATCTGGTACTGTCCCCCTCATTTTCAAACATTCTCTTATCACTCCTATCATTAAAAAACCTTCTCTTGACCCCTCATCCTTTAATAATTATAGACCTATTTCCAATCTTTCAATACTTTCTAAAACCTTAGAAAGAGTCGTTTCAAAACAACTATCTTCTTTCCTGACTACTAATAATATACTTTGTACTTTCCAAAGTGCTTATGTACCGAACAAATCTACTGAAACAGCAATAACCAGGGTAACAACAAATATCTTATGTGACCTTAATAATACATATGGAACAATTCTTGTTCTACTTGATCTTAGCGCAGCATTTGATACAATTGACCATAGTCTTCTCATATCACGTTTGGCTAATATTGGTATCACCGGTATTGCACTTAAATGGTTTACGTCATACATTTCTGATCGTACTTCTTCTATTATTATCAATGGGCACATATCATCTCCTAGAAATATTTCTTACGGAGTCCCTCAAGGCTCTGTATTAGGACCGATTCTTTTTAATATTTATCTACTTCCTATTTTTGATATAATTTCTAAATTTCCCCTTATATCAGTCCACTCCTACGCTGATGATATACAACTTAACGTAAAATGCACTTCTGATATCAATTTTGCTCCCAATATTATGTCTAACTGTATTAAATCTATACATACTTGGCTTTCAAATAACTCTCTATCACTGAATCACAATAAAACATAAACTATATTTCTTCACCTCCCTTCTCCCAGACGCCCATTAACAGTCCCACCATTTATTATGGTTAACAATCATAATATCTTATATTCTGATAATGTTAAATATCTTGGTGTTTATTTCGATAGTTCTTTATCTTTTCATCGCCATATCTCAAATCTTCTTCGCTCTATAAACTTTCATCTTCACTCTTTCCGTCTTATCCGTAACTCCATCTCCCTAAGTGTTTCTATAACTCTCGCCTCATCTTTCATATTACCGCTTTTCGATTACTGCAATATTCTCCTTTTCTCCTTACCTGGCTATCAAATTAAAAAATTACAAATACTACAGAATGCGTTAGTACGATCAATTTTTAAAATTGATCGCTTTTCCCAAATACATATTTCCCCATATTTACATAGATTGCATTGGCTACCAATAAAATTTAGAATAATATTTAAAGTTCTTCTATTAACTCATAACTCTCTTCACCACAACCGACCTGAATATCTATCTTCCTTAATATCTATTCCTACTCACACTATCTCTCTCCGTTCAACTACTTCTTACCTTCTACATCTACCCTCTAAGCTTAATCTTCATACCACTAATATTCGTGCATGGCACATATCGGCCCCTTATCTATGGAATAAACTACCACATAATCTACGCTCCACTCAATCCACCACATCTTTTAAATCTCTATTAAAAACATATCTATTTACTATTGCATTTCCCTGATAATTTTTTTTTATCACTATTTATCAATATCTACAATTTTATTTACAATTTATATTAATGTTGAGTACTTTCTGTATTCCTATTTATATTATTATTAGTTAATTATTTTCGTTTATGTTCCGTTATATTGTTTTTTGTTTTTACTTTAGACGCTTGATTGCTATGGCACAAAGAGTCTTTAAAATAAATTGAATTGAATTGAATTGAATATATATATATATATATATATATATATATATATATATATATATAGCTATATATCTAGAGATAATTATACAATCCTGCATGTATATCCCGCCAACAATTCTAGCTGTTCTGTCAAGTAATTTGCCTCTTTCCTCAGTACTTAAATCTCAACTTGCAAATCACCCGACTTTTCCCCTCTATCCTCTGACTTAACACATCCCAAAATCCCTTATTGGATGCATCTGTTTCTACTATGAATGGTTTTACGAATCTAAGTAATGCTAGAACTGGGGCATTAATGATTTTATCTTTCAATTTTAGCATTACCTCATCACACTCTTTATTCCACGAACTCCTCACCATATTACTTCTTCTCCTTGATAGCTTTCCTTCCTCTATGGCAGTGCTAGTTAACTTAGTTAGTGGTTCAATCATTTCGGCGTAAACTTTTATGAACTTCCTATAATACTTTACCACCCACAGAAATTATCTTAGCTAACTTAAATTAAACAGTCTTGGCCAATTCTTGATCACTCATGTTTTCTCCACATTCGTTCTCATTCAAATAGATTTGACATTATTCTCTGAAAGGTTGCTGGGGCATTCACTAGGCCGAAAGGCATTTGTGAGAATTCATAAAGACCCCGTGGAGAGCTTAATGCTGTTTTATGCTGATCATTTTTATTTACTTTTATCTGATTATATGCATATATATTAATTCTTAATCAAATATTCTAAAAAATATGATAGATTAATATCAATTAAACACAATGTATTGTACATGCAGTACATAAGTTGTATATGTGTACGACGTACAGTGTACGCGTTACTCGTCATTATAGCATGTTATATAATATATAACTATAGATCTATATCTATAGATATTTAGCTAGATATAATTATATTATAACCCTGCATGTATAACCTTGAGTATCTCTCAATTCGACACTATTATACTATCTATCCCACACACCGGGATGTTCACCTTTGTCCACCCCCATCCTTTATATTATCACTTCCCATTTAACAATAAATGTCTTGTTATAAATATAAATCCTTGTTTGGACTATTTTACTCAAATCACAAATAATGATTTGTTATTCTAACATAGAACTTAATAAACCTATAGATGTATACCCATATCTCATACACCTCTACGCATAGGAGTTAATGATACACCAGCTACGTTTTATACTACATACATGTAGATATCTATAGACGATCTGATTAATGTAACAATTGTAAGCTAACTTGTAACCTATCTAACAAGTAATTCGCTTGGGATTTAGAAGAATTATATACTATAGCTCTCTATACATATCGTTAATTCATATTTATAAAGTGTATACAATAATATAAACTATACATTATAGTTACTGTATATATATACTCACAAATAGAAGATTATTTAAAGTAAACAATTAACCTAGCTTATCTAAACGAGAATAATACGATATATAGTAAGAATTAATAACCTAGAATGTAATCTACATGTATATTAACTATATATTAGTTGAGACTATGTCATCAGATTTGGCTGCTCTATATTATGGAATTCTCTTCCTTCATCAATACAAGGCGGTAGACATCATACATTTAAGAATAAATTTCGAATCAATTTGAAAAAAATAAATAAATTGTATATTATCAACATTTGTAAGATTTAACAATATATGAGTATTCAAATAAAAATTGACTTCATTACCTACTTTACTCACATGTAAACAGCATTATATATTAGATTAAATAGAGGTTCAAGTTAAAATATATCACAATGATTAGTATATTTCGAATACATTATATAATTAGCATAATATCTAATATATAATATATAATATATAATATAGTATATATTATATATTAGTAGTAATCTAGTGTGTGACTATATATATGGTATACATATGTGTGACCATATCTGGTATAAACATGTATACACTGTGCCTCGAATATAACACTCGTGTGTATATCACAAACCTGGTTATACTATAGTATAGGTATACATATCCCCCTGAGACGGATGTATTACCTATATTATATAGGTGAAGGTTATATATATAGGCTATATATAGCCTTCATTCTATTAACGGACCATTACATATGTATTTATATTTATATTGCCCCAACTCTGTTTTCATATGGTCTTTATTTTTTATTATATATAATAAAAAATATAACATATATGTTATTATGTTTATTAACCGTATAGGTAATCGACTAAATACTGCTATAGTACTATATATAATAGTCCTTATAGGGGCAAGCATACTTCTAATGACACGTAATAATAATACTATCGCGACATCATGTAATACTATTACTCGTGCATAAAACTTGAACAGCACCACCTACACTGTTAAACAATAACATACAAAATGATCTCTAATAACGTACAAAGCTTGTCCCCCTCAGTGTACCTTATAACGTACAAATGACTTTTTTATTTCAAATGAAATGTGTACGTTATTACAATATGCTGGCTTTGTACGTTATTATAACACGGCTTTGTACGTTATTTAAATAATATTTTGAACGTTATTACAATACCGTATGCATACATAGGCTGTTATTTAGGACTACTTTGTTATTTATATTGTAGCAAACTATAAACATTTAAAATGTAAAAAAAAATAGTTTTAAATTATTATTTAAATTGTTATTTTTATTTTGTGGTTTTATTTGTATTCTGTACACATCCAGGAACATATATGAAGTTGTCACATGTTGCTTTATAATGTCCCTTCGAAGTAGCGATGATGATACGTAGATATTATGTTCGATACATTTGTTCCACAAAATATCTTTAATGGTGTAATATTTTAGTAGAAAAGTTGGTCAGATATGTGGACAGTTGATACAATTCGTATTCCAACTCTAGGAGAATATATCTCAGTTTTGATATTGATTACAAATATGTGTATGTCAATAGATTTAAAATATCTATATGCAATACGTGTTCGTTTAATCTTTATGAATTTTAGATTTATATAAAATGAATAAAATGATTTCAGATGTTGGGAGACGATAGATTACGGTGAGATGTAAAGTTAAACTAGGAAGCTTAAGTGGCAGCGAAAGCCGCATATGTCATATGTATACATATGTAGATATTGATATTTAAATACTTATTTTATATTTTAGATATAGGTGATACATATTAACTACATCCATCAGGTATGTACCCTAGTGCATACTATGTAGCAACCTATAATTTGCCCCTATTCGGAATACAACTAAAGCATCGATATTTAATTATTACCCTTATCGAATTTCAACCTCAGCATAGGAATGCTGTGATTAAGTCACGTGACCTAGGATATATCGCGCATGCGCATGCTTCTATTGTTTGTGAGAATAGATAGTACGAATCGATATTTCATTATCATATATGCGAGTAAAATACTATTCTATAGAATATATTTTTCATTAATAACTAAAGTGTGATACATACATATATATATATATATATATATATATATATATATATATGCAAACTAAGATTAAATTATATAATAAAAATATATAAAGGATAATAAATTAAAATAAATATGATATACATATATATATACTATTATTAGTAGTTCCCAACTACTACTACTACTACTACTACTACTACTACTACTACTACTACTACTACTACTACTACTACTACTACTACTACTACTACTACTACTACTACTACTACTACTACTACTACTACTACTACTACTACTACTACTACTACTACTACTACTACTACTACTACTACTACTACTACTACTACTACTACTACTACTACTACTACTACTACTACTACTACTACTACTACTACTACTACTACTACTACTACTACTACTACTACTACTACTACTACTACTACTACTACTACTACTACTACTACTACTACTACTACTACTACTACTACTACTACTACTACTACTACTACTACTACTACTACTACTACTACTACTACTACTACTACTACTACTACTACTACTACTACTACTACTACTACTACTATAAACACACGGGTACCCAGTGCCCCGCCGCACAGTCCGAGTGTCGATTTTGTCACAAAATTGGTCACTGGGCTGCGGTGTGTCGCCAAAAATCTAAACCACTTTCTGCCCAGTACCATAATAACACAGGTCACGCCCGAAAACACGATCGCGGACACGACCGCACATACGATCGCGGACCCGACCGCACACACGACCGCTCATACGACCACACGTTCGACGAGCTGAAATTCAACGACCTGAAACTCGACGAGATCGCAGCAGACCCGACAAGAGTACTGAACACCGTCCTACGCTTCACGCTGAGAGGGCTACCCGCGACCATGAAGGCGAAGGTAGACACAGGCGCGGAAGGAAACATCCTTCCACTACGTACGTATCTTCGAATGTATCCCGAGCACTGCAACAACGCACGACCAACGCTTGGTCACCTAAACCCAAGCCGAACCACGCTGACCGTCTACAACGGAGACAAGATGGTCCACTACGGAACAATCGATATCGACATCACGCTAAAGAAAGTGACAACACGAGCTACCTTCTATGTAGCTGAGACACCAGGTCCGATAATACTGGGCCTACCATCAATAACCAAGATGAAGGTTATTACGATAAATAACGTCAAGACGAACAAGATCAAGACTTCAGACGACCTCGAGAACATGTACCCAGACCGATTCGAAGGGATCGGCAACTTCGAAGGCACTTACCACATAGTGACCGACCCCACGGTACCCACAGTAATACACTCCCCGCGAAGACCCCCGATATCGATGGTACAAGAAATCAAAGATGAATTAGACCAGATGGAGAAAACCGGTGTGATAAAGAAAGTCACAGAACCAACAGAATGGGTCACAAGCCTGGTATATGCACGGAAGAAATCAGGCAAGTTAAGGATATGCCTCGACCCACGCGACCTGAATAAGGCAATAATGAGACCCCACTACCCGACAAAGAACTTGGAAGACGTATCCTACAAACTCAAGGGTGCAAAAATATTTAGCAAACTAGACGCCCGCCAAGGTTATTGGGCAATACACCTAGACCACGAATCCAGCCTGAAGACTACGTTCAACAGCCCACACGGAAGGTACCGATTCCTGAGGCTACCCTTCGGCTTAAACCTTAGCCAAGACGTCTTTCAACTCAAGATGGACATGATAATTGAAAACTGCCCTGGAACCCTCGGTATAGCCGACGACATAGCTGTCTTCGGAAAGAACGAAGAAGAACACGACGCAAACCTCCACCACTTAATGACCCGCGCCCGAGAAGGAGGACTCATATTCAACAAAGAAAAGTGCACGATCAAACATACCTCTATACACTTTTTTGGTCTCATATTCAACGAAACTGGAGCGAAAACAGACCCGGAAAGACTAGACGCGATAAGAGACTTGAAATCACCAACGAACAAGACCCAACTACAAGAATTCCTGGGCATAGCCACATACATGAGCCCATTCGTACCAAACTTATCCACACACGCTGCGCCGCTACGAGACCTGCTCAAGAAAGAAACCGACTTCACCTGGACATCTTCCCATGAAAAGAAATTCGACGACATCAAGACCTTGATCTGCAGAGACAGCGAACTCACATACTTCGATCCCGCAAAAGAAATCGTCATCCAAGTAGATGCATAAGGAAGAGGCTTGGGAGCAGTACTGACCTAATCTGGGAAGCCCATAGCCTACGCCTCAAAATCACTCACCGAATGCGAACAGAGATACGCAAACATAGAACGCGAGATGCTCGCCGTTGTATTCGGATGTACCCGTTTCCATACTTACATATACGGAAAACGGTGCACCATCCAGTCAGACCATAAGCCGCTCTCGATGATAATCCTCAAGAATATCGCGAGCGCCCCCACTAGGCTCCAAAGAATGCTCCTCAGACTGCTCCTCAGACTACAATCGTACGATATCGACATAGAATACATACCCGGAAAATGCCTACCACTACCCGATACACTCTCGCGACAACCACTGCCAGAGAATAACGAGATACTGTTCGACAAGCAGATATCTTACACCCGCTTCAGTGAACCCAGAATAACGCAAATCAAGAACGAAACAAAGAAAGAAAAAGAACTTCAAGAACTAAGCAGCATGATCATCAAAGGATGGCCCAATGAAAGGAGAGATATCCCCCAGACAATACGAGAATATTGGCCTTTCCGCGACGAGCTTACCATAGAGAACGGCATGATCATCAAAGGAAATCAAATACTGATCCCTACACATCTACGACCCGAGATATTAAAAGATCTACATATTCCACACCTATAGGTGTCCTATAGGAATCGTAAAGACCAACCTACTCGCAAAGACCTGTATATATTGGCCAAGAATGAACAAAGACATACAAGACCTAACAGGAGAATGTAGCGAATGCCAGACCCACCAAAGAAGGCAGACCCCCGTAGCATTCGTCAACAGAAGATTACCAAGAGAACCATGGGAGGCGATTGCAGCCGATCTGTTCGAGCTCAACAAAGAAAATTACCTGCTAGTCGCCGACATCTATACCAAATTCCCAATCCTAAGGAAACTAAGAAGCACCCACAGCAGCAGTATCATCCAGACACTAAAGGAGATATTTTCAGAACACGGAATACCGAGACACTTCCATTCCGACAATGGACCACAATTCTCGGCAACATCCTTCGCACAATTCGCTGCGAGCTGGGGATTCCAGTACAATACCAGCTCACCACACTATCCACAAAGCAATGGATTCATTGAACGACAGATACAAACCATAAAGAGAATCCTGACAAAGACCGACGATCCAGAAAAGGCCCTACTATTCTGGAGAGCACCCCCCTAGAAAGGAACCACCCCTCTCCAGCCGAACTCCTATACGGAAGGATCATCAAAACGACGCTACCAAAGACCAAAGTACCAGCATCTACAAAACAAGACAAGCTGCTCAACGACCGACAAAAGAAAGCATCCGACCGCTATAACACCAAGGCACGAACAAACAAACCGACACTGAACAGTGGACAACGCGTGTTCATCAGAAACCCCATCAACAGCACATGGAGTCCCGGCACTATCCATGCTGAACACCCGTCCCCGAACTCGTACATGGTAGACTCAGATCTCACCGGCTCAAGATTCCGACGAACCCTGACAGACTTGCGTAGAGACGACACTACCAGCGAAGACCCACCGGTCATCGCACAACCCGATGTCGCATACGAGCGACCATCACGCCAACGCCGACCACCGAGTCGCCTTGACCTATGACATGCGCAATAGCACATCACCCAAACTACGTATCCCTCACGACAAAACACAGTCAACTGAGGTTGATTATTATTATACTTACATCGGTGTCGCTATGACAACCTAGCATGTACCCCCATGTCAACAGACCTGACTTTGACTAACAAAGGGGGATGTTGTATTGTTATTTATAGTCATTGAATATGACCTGCGACCCTTGACATATTTCATATTAACTTCCTCTTGTAAATAAATATATATCTAGTTAGACGTGTTTTATTAATATATCAAATCTTCATAGCATAAACTTGTAACTTAGCCATTCTTTGCATCCAGATCTATTCCGTTATAGTTAGAACAATAAACTATCATAACAACTACTACTACTACTACTACTACTACTACTACTACTACTACTAATACTACTACTACTACTACTAATAATAATAATAATACCACTACTACTATTACTACTACTATTATTATAATATAATACTATACTACTACTATACTACTACTACTACTACTACTTCCACATATATTATAATATTCGTATAATTAGATAAATATATTTATATATATAACTAAATATATAAACTGTATTTCAGAATTATAACTAGTACAAATAATAATAAAATGTATGTTTAATGAATTGAGTATACTTATATATATATATATAATGACTTTATATTTCTATATAACATATATATATTATGATGATGAATAACTTTTATTCGGTACTAAAATATGGTTATGTAAATGCCTTCACCGAAGGTTCTTAACTATTGCTGGAAGAAAATAATAATAAATCTCAATAAAAGAACAATGTATTGATGTAACAACAGTTCCCGATAACAATTAGATAATATTAATACGCTGAGGATAACGAATAGAGAACTAATAAGTTTGATGATTCAGTGGTTAGATGAAGACAGAAAAGAAGAAATAAGATTTATGAATCGTTTGAGGAATATAAAAGAGTTGATGGTAGATGTGCAAGGAGGCGACCTGCAAGATTACAGCTCTAAAATCTAGAGAGATTTTACTAGAGTTTCGGAGATATGGAGATATTTATTGACACTTTATTGAGAAGGTGATATGGTAATCCTACATTTTTTAAATAGATCATATATATAGCTAGGGGTAAAATAATATATGAATTTATGGATTTTAGAGAGAACACGTAATTTACATCTGAAGAAGAATGGTAGCCACATACGAGATAATTGATTGAATGTTGTAGTACTCTATAGAGTAATTCAGTCGTGTTATGCAGTAAGTAGAACGTATTGAGGAACGGATAATCCGATTTAGTGGATCAGTAGCTTTAGAAGGAAGTAGATTCATTAGGGAAGAACAGTAGTCAAATCAGGAGAGTACAAGAGAATTTATTAGAGTTTTCGTAATGTTTATGGAAAGTGAGGACCGTAATTTTTTATTTCGGAAGAGATGAAATTTTGATGATTTTGAAATGGATGATATATTCACATAATCATAAATTATGATTCTTAACTTATAATTTGTCATCAAATACCAATCCTAGGTTATTAGAAGAATGAGTATGAGATATAATTATATAGTTTAAAGTAATATTTTGAATACTTACCATACATACAATAGTCTTAGAGGCATTAATTATAAATGTATTGGAGAGGAACCATAAATTACTAGATCCATTTTAAAGCCATACGGTTTTTAATCATATGAAGTTTGCACCTTCAATTAATTCAGAGTTAA
Organism: Osedax fenrisi; assembly: GCA_964019155.1. NCBI lineage: Eukaryota > Metazoa > Annelida > Polychaeta > Sabellida > Siboglinidae > Osedax > Osedax fenrisi. Next base: position 1,334,709 of record OZ025241.1, on the reverse strand, counting down.
TGGTATTATAGTAATGTGGAAAAGGTAAATAGCTGAATATCATCATCCAAAATATGTTATTGGATATTCGACTGTTTTAATTAGTTCAGGAATAGGGCGGATAGGTTAGTTAGCCTATAGCCTGAGTATGGGTCTATGGCTCAGTGGAACAACCACAATCTAGTAAGCCAGAGGTCCCGAGTACGATTCCAGCCAGTTCTTGTTTTTCTCTCGTGTTTATCAAGAACTTATTTAATAAAGATAAATCAAAACACAAGAAGACACACATTGTACTATTTGTATTATATTGCCCTGCAGGCCCCACCATAGTAATTTATAACATTTATAAGTATATGACTTATTTAGTGCATTTGTATCTGCTATTTGTATTGTATTCAATATATATATATATATATATATATATATATATATATATATATGAGATTTCAATAAATAAATAATAGTATTATATATATATATATATATTTATTATTCTTATCTATAATGAAACTTATCATGTTAATAAAGGGGTAATTTTCTCGATAAGCAACACTGCTTCTATAATTACCCTGGCATTGCCTAAATATGATAATAATATTATATATATAGAGAGAGAGAAAAAGAGGGATGCACCCAGAACGGTTACCTGTGAAGACCGTGATTTAGCGTAAATAGAGGAGAGAAGAATTTGTCTATTATAAGCAACATATTTCGATTTGTAAGTGATACTAAATAAAGCATTATGATGCTATACTAGTTATACCGCTCTTAGTAAGCTACTGGATGTATATGGTATGTTCGAGTGCATCAAAAGTACACGAGAGGTCAAGTATGGTTATCTGGCAATAGGTACAACCTAAGTGTTGTATTTAAGGTAGACAATATTGTGTCAGAAATGCCGAGGAGATCTGTTTCAATCGAACAATCTTCTTGAAGATGTAGAATTCGTGAGAGAACCGAGGTGATAAAAGGGAGGTGAGTAATTAATGTAGTTTTTGTAGGTGCATGTAGATTTATAATATTTTGGAGAATGGATCCAAATTCGAATTTAGGAACACAGGATACCAGGAAGTAGAAGAAGATATCTCATTATTTATATTTCTTACAAAACTTTGTAAGTCAATAGACTTAAAATATATATATATGCAGTTTATATTAATAATAAATATGTATAAAGTAAACTGATTGGTATTCAAATGATAAATGAAATGACAGGTAATGTCAGAAAAAGTCTGATACTTCCTGTAAAACTATGAATGAAATCAATAAACAAATCTAATAAAGTCAAACTAAAACCATCGAATTAATAAGATATAATTCAATAATGGAAAGAATACTTCAAATATCTATATACGCCATTGTACCATTGTCTAAAGAAGAAATAATCCTGGTTATTTCTGAAAATCTGAACATTGAGAAAGTCATAATTTATTATTTGTTGATCAATATTCACATAAAATATAAAGATATTAATGAATAAATGATATTAGTAATATTTTATTAAAAATGAACTATATTGATTATAATCAATATATTAATGTATAATTATAATTAATTACGATAATGTTAACAATAATAATAGAAATATAAAAAGGACGACGCCGGCATACGGTTACAGGTCGGACAATACGTTTACAGGTCGGACAATACGTCTACCTGCAGGTCGGACAATACCCTCGACATCGAGTCGTCCGATGCCAGCGTGAAATCTGACGGAAGCGTTTCATCAAAGCGTTCGATACCGCTGATATCCAGCCCGATATCGTCCCCTATCACCGAGCTTTGCATTGAACTGCTATCATCGTAGTCATGGAATTGTATTACCTTGTCAACTACGCGAATTGGTCGCTGCGGGTTGTTACCAGTAGGTCGCGATCTCTTTATAGGGGTGCTGTGCAGCGGGGTCAAGTGTTTACTAAGGTTAACCTGACTTCCGGACACGTAGAGCATGCGAGGTTTACCCCCGGCCGGGATGCATATGTTGATGTACTGCGCTCTGTCTGATACGGGAACCTTAACGCAGAACGACGCGTTGTCGACAGTGTACGATGACTCATTCACTGGTGATGTATCAAGTAGGGTGTCAGATGATGAGGAGGAGGCTGAGGAGGCTGAGGAGAAGGGAAGGGATCGCGATACTTCGGAGTGTTCGATTTCCTAAGATGAGTTTATGGTATATATTGTTATTGTTATTATTGTGTTAGTGGTTATTACCATCAAGGAACGTAGATTAAGTTTGTAGGTATACTGAGCCACCCAGGTAGTTATAATAGATTTTAGATTATAATCTATTTCCGGAAATATATGCTAGAAAGTTAATATAGTAACTATAGGGGGTATCCCACTACAACTATGGGCGCTGTAATAGGGGGACGAGGGAATATATTCCCCCCCCATTTTAAAATCTAAGGGGACCTCCTATGTATTGGTCCCCCCCCCACTTTTACCACAATATGTATTTCTATTGGTTGGTCACATACAAAATCGTTCCATAGGCCCCTAACTACAACTTGTTAGATAATCACTTTCTAACAAACATTTCCGGAAATACCGGTAGTGGGATACCCCTTAATAATAGAAATTATAATGAGGTAGACTGTGATTCGATATCTCAAAAGCGTAACAATTTGAAAACCATTGGTTCCCTTACAGAATACCACTTTTACAATGTTCAAAAAATTATATTATTTTTATATTTTTTCGAATAAAATGATTTGCTGTTATGTAATTAATTGTCATAACTCTCATAAAAATAAACCTAAATAAATTGCTTTTCACAAGTAAATTAATTATATTATGCTTATATAATCTTTTCTTGTATTATTATAATACATATTCTAATAAATAAGTTACTAAATTATATTTATTATTATGAATAAATTATATAAAATCATATTATACATTAAAAAATATATACGCAATTTCGCGATCTTTTTAGTAGCGCTTCTTTGGTTTTGAATGGTGAATTCGACTCTCGTCATTCTCTTTTTAAATGTTTGCCGCTATAAATATAATAACTCTATAAAGTAGAATAATTTTTACTATAATATTCAAATGTATAGATTCTATAAATGTATAGATTCTATATAGAAGAATATTCAAAAAAATGTAATCTTTATATTTTATTACGCAATTATAATAATGGCGTGAGTCAAGTTCTAGCTATTCAAAATCAAGGAAAGGTCATAAAAGGATCGTAAAATTGCGTATAAATTGTATATATTTATAATTATTAGTATTTTACTGTCAACCATTTACAGTAATTATAGGGGAAAGTCTCCGATTACCGACCCCCTTCTAATACCGACCCCCTATCGTATCTCAGTAACTATAAGAGATATCAAAAAATGATATATACATGAACTGTTAGTAATTTAATGATACATATGAATAAGTATTTTGTTTTAAAAAATATTCAATCCTACAATTATTATTTGATAAAATGTAATATTCTGTTTTTATTTTGTAATATACGAATAATAACTTTTTTTAAATTATTGTAAATACTTTATTAATTAAAAGAAAACTTAATACTGCACATAATATTGTAGATAAATAAAATGTTTAAAACAATTATAAAAATAATTTAATTTGAATAACTATTAACCAATATATCTTAATTATAGCAACCCATATTATTGTCCTATTACTGACCCCCTAAATTACCCTAATACCGACCACATGTGATTTATAATATCCAATCGAAATAGATCCGTATTTTACTTTAAATTATGTCGTATTGTTTGTGTATCATTGATATAACATTAGGATTCATGATTACAGTTAATTATATACATATTGATTAATAAATAAATATATAATAATATACACTATTTTAATATAATTACTATAAAGTTTAAATTTAAATTTAATATTACTATTAAAACATAAATTCAATAATAAATAAATTGCGTGCTTGTTATAATTAACTATATTTAAGTATATCTACTATTTTTATTGGATATTATAATACTACAATTATTTATAACACGATTATTTTATGGGGTCGGTAATAGGAGAAGGGGGTCGGTATTAGGCACATGTATCTGATTACCGACCCCATGTTTATTTTTGTAAATATAATTATATCAAAAATTTAAAATAACCACATTATTCATTGCCATAATATTACCCTAATTACAAATTTTCAAATAAATATATTTAATATTGAATAGGTTATTACAAATAATCATTTAGGGGTCGGTAATCGCGCGGGGACTTTCCCCTAATAAGTAGTATTTACATTGTAGATATATGCATTTATTTATAATTTAAATAAACATAATTATTCTGTATTCTAAAAAACACATTTCTAGAATATATATTATATATATATATATATATATATATATATATATATATGTATATTTATATATTAAAGATGAATAATATGATAGCGCAAAATATATTGATTTTTATTAATATACTTGTTCAAATTAAAGTTGTTTGGTATACAACAAATTTATTTTTTACATGAAATAGCTTGGTCGTATACGAATATATGATATATCATAGTATACTATTATAATAGTATACTATTGAGTATACTCAAAATATTTCCAAAAAGTGAAGCGACGAGTGTCGAGCGAGTTTATCCATGGATTGCATTTGTAAATAAAGATTATATGCTTGTATACCTATATGTATGTATACCTATATGTTATGCCCTACTACTTATATTATATTAATAATATAGATGAGACCATACAAGTTCCAGGTATCTTTATTCAAGTTATATTCTACAACTATAGTTGTATATATCGTATACGATATATAATTCCTCGCTGCGTTCGCTTAGACGTCGAGTGATAAAAAGCCTAGAACACAATCGGTCTCGCTATGCCCACGATATCTTTAGGGGCGTTATTATACAATTACGCATGCATTCTACTTAGTGTACGGAAGTAATTAAGACTTTCACAGGCAATCATGTCACACGTGTTTCGGGTACGATTTCTTAGAAGTCGATGTATTTCATCGTGTTCGCTGGTTCCGGTGTGGCAGTCTGCGATTACCCCCAGTCTGAGATTACCCCATCCGGTATAAACAGTGAATAAATACGGGTTTCTTTGGTAAACTTATTTATTATCGACCATCGAATATATACCAGTCTGAGATTACCCCCAAACTAATTTGTTATGTATTTTATTTAATAATGTATCCATTAATTATAATAATATACGCGTATTTAAATGTACATATTGTACTTTAAATTAATTTATATAATTTATTTTGTAAAAAAAATACTTATATTAGTTTATAATTTACATTTTAAAATATTTAAAAATATTTTTTACAAAATAATAAATTAAAATATTTATACATGTTTATTATCGATTTAATCGAATTTTGTCTATGTATTCATAAATATGAATTTACGAAAATGTATTATATATTTAAACAAAAACAATCTGTTGTTAATAATATTATTATATATTTTATAAGTATTTTAAATACTTATATTACAAAAATATTTATTTTAAATTTAATTCTAATTAAAATCAAGTAAATGATATGCAATATATATTACTAGTACATAGTTATTATTGTAATTAAGTGTAAAATACAAATATAAAATAATATATCTAATAGTCAACAAATAATCAATAAATTGTTATAGTAAATCAATAAATTTAGTAGATAATTTTCGGGATATTTTATTGTGTATTATGATTTTATATAGTAGGGGAGATTTATATTTTGTAGCTAGAATAAAATTTTTAATACCATTGGAAAGAGGATGAAAAAGTAATATAAGTTTCATATTTTACTTTTTTGATATAATTAATAATAAAAAAGCTATGGTCAAAAGAATGACAGGATTTTAGGGTATTAATTCAGACAGCTATTAGGTAATCCTACATGTAAAAGATATTTAAACATATTTAAACCTATACAATATAGGTACTTATTAAATACTATTAGCTACTTATCTATATCACATTATATATATATATATATATATCATATATAATCACACCATTGTATAATACCTATTTACAGTAATACATATATGTAATTTTCACTTAAATTAATAATATAATTATATATATATATATATATCTATAAGTATATACATATTTAAAAATATTAATGTGTTACAGCTAATTACACTTTATTGTATTTTAGTGATTTTATTATAAAGTCAATTATTCTTTTGTTCAACTTTAAGTGGAGCTATTCAATATAATATTACGTGCCTAATATTTATCATACTTATTATATAACTCATTCATTATACAATGTAAACGCGAACATTGTTTATTAGATATGATTCATATTCTATTAAACTATCATATACTAAATTTTAAGTCTATGTCATTTACTTATAATTAACATTATATACACTATATATTTAAAACATGAAAGAAAAATGTGTTCCCGTAGTCGAGATACATAAATTAAATTATTGTTTATCTATAATTTAATATTATTATAAACAATATTCATTATATATAATTATATATTATATTAATTATAAATATCTATTAAAAATCATATAAAATTGTTTTTGGGACTATAAATATAATTAAAATGTATAAAATAAATAATTCTCAGGTTACTATAATATAGTGACGCTTACAATATATTTGGAATAATTCATGTGTAATTAGGATTAATAATTATTTTTAAATAAAATATAAATATATACTTATACTTTCAATTTAATTATTATTTATTTTACAATTTATAATATCTAATAATATAATATTTAATATCATCATCATATTATATACATATATTTTGCGAAGAAGTATATTATACTATCTATTTAATCAACATAATTAATTGTGAACCCCTGACGCTCTTGGTAGTAGTATCGCTACAGAAATAGATTTAGGTTTGAAGCGGTTTCTATACTACACTGTGTTCAATGTTAAATTAAATGACATGCAATATAAATTATCTTTTACTCATTCAATAGATATGTATAGAATTTAAATCTCAAGGATACTATTTCTTTGTTGTATATTAGAAATGAATACTTAGTTTTCATCATATAAATATTAATTTAAAAAATTATTTAACAAATTTTAAAACGAAGTTTTTATAAATTTACACTATTTCGAAATTACAATATATGTAAGTAATTACCGTTAATGTATTGTGCATATTATGTTTCGTAAGTGTTATATCTTTTCTCAGAAAAATCTTTATTATAGATATTGTTATATATATCATATTTATTATAAATTAATTAAAATAAGTATTGATTAAAATATATTTATATATGCATTCAAGAACAAAAACTCGAGACATATAAAATAAATTAAAAAACCTATTAATTATTATAAAATTAGTTAATTATATAATAATAATTGTGTATAAGATTACCTATAGTATAGCTAGGAAGTATTATATTGTTACAAGTGTTAACGTTTAATATAATTCTATAATACACAAGTAATCATGACTACGTTTCTACATTAACTATATTCCTGTATGCAGAATATTTATAAGACAATACTACGTTTTTAATTAAATACATATATAATACACGGTTACATATGGAATCATGCACGAGATATAAAATCTGGTAAAATAATCATCCCGCGATCGGTGTCACAGATCTGTTGTTATCTCGAAGATGAAACAGAGATTATATATTTATCTCTAAAGGCGTCGCAGAACAGACTGATGTTGTTCATTTTGAAGGTATCACATCATGAACAGATATTTTTCAACTCAATTATGTCACGTCACGGAAAGATGCTGCTCATATATAAGGTATCACAACACAAACTGATGTTGTTCATCTTGAAGGCAGCTAGTCACGTATTGTTGTTCATCTCGAAAGTGTCAAGTCACTGTTATTGTTCGTCTACAAGGTGTCATGTCACTGATTGTTGTTGTTCATCTTCTAGGTGTCAGTTCACTTCTACAAAGAATTGTATTCATATGGTGAACAAAAAGTCCTACTCATAAACAACTGTATAATATATATATATATATATATGTTTTCGTAATTTACAAAACCATAATATATGAATGAAACTGATTACTAGAATATTATCTTCTACTTGGATATTAACTGAAGTAGATTTAGATAAACTATATGACATGATATTACACATAACTCAAATAGTATTTTAATTAAGTATTATAAGTATGAACATAATTTGTATTTATTTAACAATTAGTTATCTATTAAAGTGTTCAAATAAAGTATTTAAGTGAGATAGCAGTTGTATATATAATAAGTAATTTGATAGAACATAATATAATAGATTTCAAAATAATAGAAAACATTATAAGATATTGTAATGTAAGACAATGTAATAGATACAAATAAAATGTAGATTATATATATAATGTTTATTAGGTTTCAAGTGATGGGAGAGTTGAGCTAGATAATTATAATAATAATACTTATAAGTGTAGTATATATATAAATATTAGCATATATAAAACAATTTATTAAAGTTAATATTACTAATATATAAATTATATATAATTAGTTAAATATAACTTATAACATTTAATTGTTATCAGATAACATTATTTTAAATTACTTTACAATAAAAAAATCAAACGAATTATGACAATATTAAAAAAAAACATTAATAATTTATTTCTTAAATAAAATTAAAATTCATGTCATATTTAACATTTGTATATATAAATTATAAAATATAATATGTAAAATAATAATTACTATATTTTTAACATTAAAGTTGATAAATGTTCATTAGATCTCATAGTTATCATTCCTACTACTTGTATTTACCATTAATGAAATAAATAATATATAATATAATTACTACAATATTATGTTGTACTACCATACTAATATTATGTATATAACATTTTAATGTATTTTATAAACTATATTATATTATATTATTTTCACAGGATGTATTACAAGTAGTAATTAGTAATTATTACATTATTACTATTACTAATTAATGACAATGAAAGACATTATAATATACCTAGGATTATAGAACTATTCATATATGTAATATAGAATGGAAATGTATAAGTTTAAATATTAATATTATTAAATATAGTAGTTAGGCTATAGTAGTTCTGCCTACACATAGTATACGTTCCTGATTGTAGTAAATCAGATATTTTATGGGTTTTTATATATTTAAATATCATATCTTTTTATATACACTATGCATACTTATGCGCCAGTATCTAGTTTAGTTCTAAGTATATATGTATCATTTACTATAGAGTGATTGACAAAAACCTTGAAATAGGTATCGGAGCCTGACTCTCATGTGTATTCATCGTCGCCTAGTAGTTATGAATGCTGCAGGATGAGTGGATCATTGCGAGAGCGGCACAGATGTTGTGGTTTCTCCCATAATTACGACAAAGCTTATATTTTTATCTAGGGTTATTCGTATACAGCTGCAGGTAGTTCACCAATGTTGACGGAATTCTGTAAGATATTGATGCATTCTTATAATGAAGATTTTAAAAGCCTATAATCATCTCTTTGGTAGCATTATGTTTAATAGGTGTATAATATGTGTGATAATATGCCATAATAGGATTCATGATAGGATTTATAGGGAGTTGGTCTGGAGTCGTATACTCACAATAACCCATAGTTGTGTGATGTCTTAGCAGAAAAACATGGAAACGTTCATGTGCGTGTTGAATAATTAACCCGTATAAATTGTCGGTTCTTCATTATGGTGTGTAATGTACAGAACTCAGATTTCAGACACTCATAGATGCATTCAAGTCAGCATCCTGGCGAAACTCAAGAGTATGTATGAACCAGACCGACAAAACCTCTGACTCGTAGAGGAAGAATATAGTTGATGGCTCCCATGTACCGTAGTGTGTCATATTTTTCTTCTACAAGAAGGGGATTTTATTATTATATGATATAACATCACTAATATTTTATTCGTGCAATGCATGAAGTGTATTGTACTATGTATGGTGTTTATATATATATATGTAGTATATTTTACTGAACACATACTACATATAGAAACACAATATACTAAATAAATGCGTTTTCTACTAAATATCGACTAATGAAGTTATGCAACGCTACAAATATATATGTTGACTTGAATTTTGTATATATACTAAATTATATTTTATATATATATATATATATATATATAGTATCCTATTTGACTATAAAATATTAACTTGGTTATTAAGTAAATAACTTATTAGCTATACATTATATGAATTATTATATAATATACTTACTATAAATATACTTATAAGGGTGAATTTTTTATAGATATGACAACATACCAATATACCTTGTATTTATATTTGTATTCATTACATATAAATGCAGATGGTACGTTTTAGATAGTACTTTGGTATTACATTTTTACATACCATCCCAGGGTACCAACGTTCCATAGTACCATGTTAGCAAGCGTTTTTTGTGATATCCCAACATACCATGTACCAACGTCCATGTTAGCAAGCGTTATTAGTACCATCGTCCCGTCTCTATTCATTAAATGTAAATGCTGATGCTACGTTACAAAAAACAACTAATTGTGGTGCAGAGACAAGTAATTATGAAGCCGATATAGATAATTTAATGCCGAGATAGATAATTATGCTGCCGAGATAGATAATTATGCTGTAGAGAAATATAATTTGATGCTGAGATAGATAATTATGCTGCCGAGATATATAATTTGATGCCGCAATAGATAATTATGCTGCAGAGATAGATAATTATGCTCCGAGATATATAATTTGATGCCGCAATAGATAATTATGCTGCAGAGATAGATAATTATGCTCCGAGATATATAATTTGATGCCGAGATATATAATTTGATGCCGAGATAGATAATTATGCTGCAGAGATAGATAATGATGCTGCCGAGATATATAATTTGATGCCGAGATAGATAATTATGCTGCCGAGATATATAATTATGCTGTAGAGATAGATAATTATGCTGCCGAGATATATAATTTGATGCCGAGATAGATAATTATGCTGCAGAGATAGATAATTATGCTGCCGCGATAGATAATTTAATACCGAAAATCTTTGGTTATACTTTTTATAACTTATACTATTACATTATCCATATTAAATTATTTATTAAATTATTTAATAAATAAGATATGATATTATTATAAAAATGTTATAATTATAATAATATATTTAATACATTATAATAATAATAATTATAAACATATAATTATTATAATAATATAGAATATAATTATTATATAATAATAATAATTATTATATAATAATAAATTCAATTTATACTATAAATTGAATATATTAAATTTAATATATTTAATAAATAATATTATATTATTATAATAATTATATATTATTCATCTATAATTATATGTATTTCAATATTTACTAATACTATATTACATATGTTATATGATATGACATATGATATGACATATGATATGTATTAATAAATATATACATATGTATATATTTATAATAAATAATATTATTTATATATTTATTAATTTCAAGAATATAATCTACTATTGATAATTTATGTTAACGTATATAATATATAATATATAGTTATGACTTTATTAACGTTAATTATAGTTAGCGTTAATCAAGTCATAACTATAATATTATAAGTTAAATTAAATTACAATCGTTATTATAATAATAATTATACATCATTACGTCGTAAATATTATGTTATTCATTAACTTAATCATTAAGTTAATCATTAACTAAATAAATTAATTTAATGATTATGATGATCGTATTATTATAATAATTATAATAATTCTTATAATAATTATACGACGTATTATTATAATAATTATACGTCGTATAGGCCTACATATCATATTAGAATAATAATATAATAAGTATACTCGTATATATATACTACTTACTAAGTGTATATATATAGTACTAAATGAGTAGTAACTAAGTATATAATTATTATTATTATAATAATTATAATTATAATAACACATTATTATAATGATTATAATGATTATACAAATTAAAAATAATTTCAAAATAAATAGCTGTTTCTGAAATTAAATTGAGGTATATGCTAGTCACTATATAATTATTATATAGTATATAATAATGATTATTGTTATAATATAATACAATTAAATAACTAACCAGAATATCCATAGGATCACCATTTAAAAATATAATAAACTAAATAAACTACTATAATACAATAATTATTTAATTTAACAGGTAATATTATTAACAACACTGAATTCAATAAAATTTAAATTTAGAAGCGTAACGTAACCACTGAATACAATATAATTGCGTGTGTTGGCGCGCAGATATATTTAACTTTTATATAGGGTAAAAAAGATTCCTATGATCGATAATAATTAACCAGGATAATTAATTAGATATATAATACAATTTATATAAGTTACTTATTTATTATAGAATACTAAATAAAGCATATACTCTATAGAACATAATTTTTGAAGTATTATATATATATATTTGTATTTATTTTCATTTATTTATATCGGATGGGGTAATCTCAGACTGGGGGTAATCGCAGACTGCTGGGAGCGCAGTCTGCGATTACCCCCTATATACTTTACATGTTAAACTTCTACCATCTTTATATGTTTACACCGGATGGGGTAATCTCAGACTGGGGGTAATCGCAGACTGCCACACCGGGTCTTGCACTTTAGTCACTTTTCATTGTCACTCTTATCTCCATCGTTATATAACATATATGTATCTATAGATATAGATATCAGATATATTATATATAAGATATATATATATATATATATATATATATATATATATATATCTTATATATAATATATCTGATATCTATATAATATATCTGATATCTATACCTATAGATACCTATATGTTATATATATATATATATATATATATATATATATATATATATATATATATATATAACTCGACGAATACTCCGCACCACACTCACTATAATATTTGTCAATATACGATTCATACCCACAAGTATACCTAACATAATACATTTGATGCGTATATGAGGCTGGATAGACTATATATCCAAAAGAGATGCTCGATGCGTATGGGGTTGAATGACTATAACCAAAAGATACGCTTGATGTATATGAGGATGGTATCCGAGGCTGGCTAGACTATATACATGGGAGGCGCCTTATTAACCATTGCCAAGAATAACAATTATATATTATATATCATATACTGGGTTTAGACCATGTAACCATGTTATTGATTTACCCGCTCATGCAGTAATATTAATGTGTCGATGTGCAATCAATAATACTGAACTTAATAAACTATAAAAACTACCTTCGTTTATCTTGTCTCATTTCTTGACTTTAAGTTTAATTTATTTATTACATTTTTAATAATATTCTATATGTTTTACCAAACAATTAATTATAAAACTGATACAAATTTGTTATTCACAATATTACATATAGAATACTACAATTATTAAGATACAAATAATTTGAAAAATTTAAAATAATAAATAACCACCACAAAATTGAACATTTTGATTAATTTAATATAATATTTATAATTTATATTAATTAAATATATTTAAACGAATAATGAAAAATTCATTGTAAAATATTAATTAATAAATTACTCTGCATAATATTTATTTTTAATAACAAATAACTACATATATATATATTTATGGACTACTTTTATATACATAAATTTGACATTGTTTTTAATATAACTTTTTTATTTTAATTCTGATTAAAAAATGAATATATAACTCTCATGAATATATATATATATATATATATATATATATATCAATTATATTACTTTTTCATTCTCTTTCCAATGGTGGTAATTATTTTATTCTAGCATCAATACAAAAACTCATTATCATACCTTGAACATATCAATCGGCGAAATTGAGTCTTTTACTAATTCGACCGAAAAATGGTATAAAATAGTACAATAGTTTAATATATTATGTGATATAAAAATCAATAATAGTGTTATTAACTATTAATATGTATACAAAATATATAATATATTCGTAGTTAAGGAGTAGTAAAATTATAATTTAACTTTAAAATTTACTAATATATTAAATATGATGTTGTGGTTTTCTGTAATGGCGAATGCTTCTACACGACTGTTACGCTACAATAGGTCACGTGACGCGTCGAATAGAAATCTACCTCACTCAATATCTATGCCCTTAATGCCCTTAATACATTGTGTTTATCGTAATCACTACAAACAATAACAGGTACCCCTCACATATGGTTACCTCGATCATTTCGTCCATGATATATTCGATCGTAGTCTCTTCTGGAATAGTGTAGGGCGTATAGTCCTCAACGTTAGCTTTTTTAACACTTGTAACGCGATCCAGGTCAACTTTAACAATTTTCTTAGAAATCTTACCTGAAGTTAACACATCATCGATTATGTATATTTTACTTATAAAAATATACTTTTAGAATATACGGTGACTTAGTAATGGGCGCATACATATTATTAGAAGTATTAATTAATCTGATAACACAAATATAATTTATTATAAAATAATTATTGTTAACAATTAAGTTGACAAAAATAAACTTTGTATGGTAGAAAATACGTGTATATACGAACTTTTGTGTGTAGGTGGTATGGGAGTGGAATTCATCATCTTATAATTGTCAGTATCCGTACTTTCATGATCCTAGGATACATATATATATATAATATCGTCATTGTTATTTCAAATTGGTAATTCATCCCATAAAGGAACCTAAATATTATTGATAACAAAATGTAATCTATTACTGATTATAAAGTTAATAATAATTCAATTTATTTGAAATCGAAGTAGAATAGATGTCGATGCTCTTATTTACAAAATAATGAATTTTATTTATATTTTTAAATATATGTATACATAAATTTCTAGGACTTTTCAATAAATGAGCGACGAGAAGTCTAAAATAATGTGTTCGGTTAATAGGGGAAAGTAACCGAATACCGACACTTTCGGTATCACATAAATCATAAATCCTATAAACAAATGTTTAATGAATAAAATATTCCTAATTATATAGATAGTCTAAATAAGTATTTTTATTTTTTAATTATTAAAAATAGTGCTGATATATCCAATAATTTTTTTTTATTGCGTTTTTAAATTTATGAAAAAAAATGTCAAATTAAAACCTTCTCAAGAATATAAAAAATGTATCGATATAAAATATAACACTATTTTATTAAAAACTAAAGCATTCTAAACATTATATACATCATTGCTATATTTAGTATCAACTATTAATTAAGTTATAATCATATATTTAGTTATAGTCATATAAATCCCTAATACTGACACTAGATGTCTTAATACGGACACCCTATACCAATCAGCGCGCAGCGTGTGAACTATTATGATATTCATAAAAATCGCGTGTGTTATAATATGAATACCACCAATAAAGCTTAATCTACAAATATGATTATTTAGATACTTAAGGGGATACTTAAGGGGATACTTAAGGGGATACTTAAGGGGGTACTTAAGGGGATACTTAAGGGGATACTTAAGGAGATGTCACACGATGCCTGCCTATCTGTGTATAGAGTTAGCAAATAATAGGTCTATAGAAATATACGTTTGCATAATGCTATTCATTGAATTAAGCTGAATGTTGTTGTATTAATTAAATGTATACACATGCTGTTACTGAAAGTAACTTTTATAATATATATTATATAACATATATATATGCACACATTTTAATTTTTTAATTTACGGAATTTCTATAGAAATTATTATTTTTTGCAACTATACACATACAAATTAAGAAAATGTCTGCAGTAGGAGTATTCATATATATAGGGGAAAGTAACCTAATACGGACACTTTAACAATACATGGTCTTAACTTTGTATGACTCATTATTTTTATTCAAAAATTACAATATATTAATATTATATGATTATAGATATTATTGTAATTTAAAATTTTTATTTGATCTTTTAATTCCATAGATAACGGGGGTGTTTCCGTATTCGGTACCCAATTCCGAATACGGACACCCTGTGATATAATACGGACAGTGTCCGTCGGACACCCTATATACCACAAGATAAACTATATATTATTGTTGAATAAATCAGACAAATTATAATTAAGTTATTTATAATTAATTTTATAAAAAATATATTGTAATTTAATTAGTTAATAATTTATATATTTTTATTATTTTTTAATTAATAATACAATTTAAGTATCTAAATAAGATAATTTTTTTTAGAATTAGCTTTATTGGTGGTATTAATATTATAACGCACGCGATTTTTATTAAAATCAGAATTGTTCATACGCTGAGCGCTGATTGGTTATAGGGTGTCCGTATTAAGACATTTAGAGTATCCGTATTAGGAACTTATATGACCTCTATATATATATGCTTATAACTTAATGAATATTTGATAAAAAATATAGAAATTAAAAATAAATTTTTAGAATGCTTTACTTTTTTTATAATATTGTGTTATATTTTATATCGATACATTTGTATAATCTTGAGAAGGTTTTAAGATGCATTTTTTTTCATAAATTTAAAAACGTAATAAAAAAATAAGTTTATTGGATATATTATCAATATTTTATATAATTCAAAAATAAAAAATACTTTTTTAGACTATTTTTATAATTATGAATATTTTATTAATTAAACATTTTTGTGTATGATTTATGGTTTCTGAGATACCGAGAGTGTCCGTATTCAGGCACTGTCCATATTCGGTTACTTTCCCCTATATATATATATATATTTTATTTATTGAATGCAATAAAAATAAGTAGAATACATATAATAGTTTTTAATAAACGTTCTTTTATATACACATAACTAGCGCGAAATAATAATTCTGAGAAAACAGGATTTGAATATATATGAATACATTATATATCATATATAATGAATATATATAAACCACTTTTTATGTTATTTCTAGACTGTTTTCATAAAAAAAAATTTACATATTATGAAATAAACAAAAATTTAAATAAAAAATTATTTTCACAAAAACAAGATGTGTGATATCCCCTTAACTATAGTATTATTAATTAACAAAATAATAAAAATAAATTAATTAATAGCTAATTAAATTATATTAAATTATTCATACAATTAAATATAAATAATGTAATTGTAATTTATATGATTGTTTAAAGAATAATATATAGTTTATCTAGTGATATATATGATGTCCGTATTATAATACAGGGTGTCCATATTCGGGTATGGGTACCGAATACGGACACCCCCGTTATCTATAGAATTAAAAGATTAAATAAAATTTTAAAATCACAATAATATCTATAATCATATAATATTAAAATATTGTATTTTTTGAATACAAATATTGTCTTAAAATGTTAAGACCATTTATTTGTAGAGTAGGGGAGGGAAGGGGGTAGTGGCCGATAATTAATATTCCTCAGAAGATTTCTAATATATCGATAAATACTGAATTTTAGGCTCTTATTTTTTTGAATTAACTAGAAATCATATGGTTCTAGAATACTGTGATTTCACTTTTATATATAAAAAATAAGTGTTTATCCTAATAATATAAACGTTTGATTAGGCATTACAAAAAGCACTAAAATAAGGCAAGGCTCTAGTAGTGGCCGATAGTACAAGAAAATTCGATAGGTGTATCGTAATGTATTCGATTTATATTTTTTTAATTATGTAATATTAAATAATTATATTTATGATGCATACGCACCTTATTTGATTCAATGATTTAATTATATATACACATAATCATACATATAAATAAGCATACATATATATAATCATGTTTTTTGTCAACATTTAACAATATATAAAACAAAAAATGATTATATAATAAATTTGAGTAATTAATTAATTATTTAAAAAAAATGTACTATATATTATAGATATTTTGATTATCTAAATATTGTATATAGCACTTTTTATCCTATCAAGCACCATTTAAGCGTTAATTAAAACGGCCACTACCCCCTTCCCTCCCCTATCCGTATTATGTTAATTTCCCCTATAGGAATTATACTACTAACAACTACTAACTGTTACCTATGTATGGTATGCTATATGTTTTATTTTTTAGTTTAATAAATTATATTATATTAAAAGATTAAACAAAATGAAAACTGATCAGGTAAATTGATCTCGAGATCAATAGAGATCTCTATATATCTATATTTTAAATAATACTAAATAACATTAACTTTTATTTAATCAATAAACATTACTTTTTAAATTGTGATTGAAATAAAATAATACTATTTAGATTGTACTCTTCTCAATATAAATGATTTCATATTTTTATGTAAATTGTTCGTTACTTTACGTTAACTTTTAAGATACAGTTTAAATAATTACAATTGTGAAGCTATATTATTAACCTATATAATATATTTATATAGTATAGAACCTATGTTTTAGTTATTTATTTGATTATTTTATATTATCTTATTAGTAATAAGTTAGTACCTATATGGGTAATAGTAATATTATAGAATCATTATAGAATCATTAATATATTAGTTTATTTTTCCTAATGCTATGTAATGTTTTAAAGTTTAATATGTAATTCTATGTGTAATAGTTAAATATGTAATACTATGTTTAATAGTTAACTAGAGATACATATATGATATAGATACATAAAGTAACATTAGATTTTAACATTGGTTTTAAAATGTTAAAACATTTTAGATAGGTGGTTTGGTACCCAGCCATATGATGTGTTACGCGTTATCATCACAATGTCCTACAATCCAATGTTAATACATTTTATAGATAGTAATATTTACAAACAATACAAAGTTCAAATATATAATAACCTCTACCATTTCATTCATAATGTCATCTATCGTAGTCTCTTCCGGATTATCGGATGGCCTATGTTTAGCACTATTAACTTTGTTAACACTTTTATCTTGATAACCTTTCGGATATACTTTACCAATTTCCATAGTACTTTCATCTGACGTTTAATTATCGAATTATACATAAAGTCGTACGTTATTTTTTTAAATATTATTAATGTATTTGTATTCAATACTTTTTATTATAATTTAAACTGCTACATTTTAAAATTGACACTATGATAGGGGATATTTGAGCCATTTTATTTAGAAAAACATATACTCATCTAAAATAATGTTAGGCATTACAAATATTTATAATATTATAATTAATAAATAGGATGTATATTTTTCTTCTAAAGTTTGTATTACATTTTGTATTTAACAATTACAATTTTAAAAATGACTCGTGTTTCTTCAAAAACGGGGATATCTGAGACTTGTCTTTCCACTATTCCCTATCATATTATACGTATAAGTATAATATAAATATTAATACATTTTAATTTAGTTTAAAAATATGATTATTAACTTAATTTAGATTCATAATATGATATTATTTTTATTATGAATTTAATAAAAACAATTTGTATAACAATTAAATATAAATAATAATTCAAATTATAAAAAATATATAGGTGATAATTTAGGATAAAATAAATATTATATTTGTTTAGTTTAACAAAATAAACTTTGTATATGGTAAATAATAAGGATGTAGGGGAAACTATTCGAACCTCGTTGGTTTTTCTAATCAGTAGGAATATCCTAGAATACGTCAAATAAATATGAATATATTGAATAATTGTAATACTTGTCTAAATCTGTGTATACATAATATTTACATTTATAAGATAACTATCTTTATTAATAAAATAATATGTATACATTTTATAATATTAAATATTATAATATTATAATATTAGAATATTTGATTATAATATAAGTTAAAAAGTCTTTTATCGGTGAGTTTTCAAACTTGGTAGTTACAAGAACATCCGCTATGTGGCTATACCCTATGTATTTAACCCTTAACCCTATTTAACCCATAATTATAAAATTCAATATATATACAAACATTTTTTTAAATATGGTGCAGGAGTGGAATGTGTCATATCGGTGTTTTCTTTATCATAATAATTCAAATTTTCTTTATTCTGTAGGATACATATATTTATTAGGTTAAAAGTGGCTTATTTAAGTCATGTTTATTAGCGCTCATAAAAGTATACGTAGTAAATAAACTATGTTTAACTAATTTATGTAACCACTTTTAGTTTCCTTAGTGCAACCTACTATTGAGGTACACAGGAAGTTTAGCTATTAAACATATTTAATACAAATTATATATAATCAATACTATTTTTTTTAATAACTAAACTTACTGTAGATGATCTATAGATTAATATTGATATATATATATATATATATATATATATATATATATATGATATAATATAATATATTCTTTAGATACATTTCTAATATAGATAAATAAAGTAATACTCTTCTACATTTAAATTCCAGCTTTAACATTTTTAATATAGGGGAGATTACTCGAATATCGACACCCTAACAATAAATCACCTAACTTTATTATTTCTCAATTAAATATTTCCAAATTTTATTTTTAAGTATTAAGTATTTTTAACAATTAAGTATAGGTATACCTATTTAAGTATTTTTAAGTAACCTAATAGGGACACTTTAAAAATAAATGGTATTGACTTTTTATGACTCATTATTTGTATTCAAAAATAACAATATATTAATATTATATGATTATAGATATTATTGTAATTTTAAAATTGTATTTAATCTTTTAATTCCATAGATATCGGGGGTTAAGAATAAGTCCGTATTCGTTACCCATGTCCGAATACGGACACCCTGTGTTATAATACGGCTACCCTATATACCACTATATAAACTATATATTATTGATGAATCAATCAGACAAATTACAATTACATTATTTATAATTAATTTTATGAATAATTAATCTAATTTAATAATTAGTTAATAATTTATTTATTTTTATTATTTTTTTAATTAATAATACAATTAAAATATCTAAATAATAAAAAATGTTGATTTAGCTTTATTGATGGTATTAATAGTATAGCGCACGCGATTTTTATGAAAATAGTTCATACACTGCGCACTGATTGGTTATAGGGTGTCCGTAGAAGATTATAACACATTTAGAGTGTCCGTATTAGTGACGTATATGACCTCTTGATATATGCTTATAACTTAATGAATATTTGATAACAAATATAGAAATTATATATATATATAATTTTTAGAATGCTTTATTTGTTAATAATATAGTGTTATATTTTATATCGATACATTTGTATATTCTTGAGACGGTTTTAAGTTGACATTTTTATTCATAAATTTAAAAACGTAATAAAAAAATCAGTTTATTGGATATATCAGCAATATTTTGAATACTTAAAAAATAACAAATATTTGTTTAGACTAGACCTATATATATAATTATGAATATTTTATTCATTAAACATTTTTGTGTAGGATTTATGTTTTCTAAGATACCGAGAGAGTCCGTATTCGGGAACTGTCCGTATTCGGGCACTTTCCCCTAGGTATATACATAATACCTATTTTAAAATTAAATTGTGTTTATTTTAACTCCGAGATAACAGGGGTGTCGATATTATGTGCAATTAGGGTGAAATATGTATGAAAATGTATGAAATGTATGTTGCTATAGATAAAAGTTTCATTTTAGGAGATCTCTAGGGTGTTGATATTACGTGCATGTCGATATTAGAGCACTCTCCCCTATAAAACCTAATGTATTAATGCTATAAATATATACCCTTTACGTAAAGTTATGATTAAAATTCAATTGTGTCATCAATCACAATGTTGGTAATACCATCTAACCTTAATACATGTCATTGATCATATATGATTAACATCGTTATAAACAATAGTTTATAAACATAATTATTTTTTTGTTTACCTATTAAACTATATATTATTATTATAATAGAATTTCAATTAGGTGTATAAATAGTAATTAATATAATTAGTGATAAATATAATTATTAATTAATATAATTATTAATTACCCTATAGGGTACATATATAGAGGTATACCTCGATTAGTTGATTCACGATATCATTTGTAGTATACTCTTCCGGAAAGCGTTTCTCGCATTGCACGTAGTTATCAATATTAACTTGTTTATAATGTTTAGCTTTAGGATCACCTTTAGCATCAGCCTTAATAGTTTTCTTAGCACTTTTACCTGAAGTTCAATTATCGGTGATATATAGGTATATATATTATAGTTAAATTTGTACA
Source organism: Osedax fenrisi (assembly GCA_964019155.1). Taxonomy (NCBI): domain Eukaryota; kingdom Metazoa; phylum Annelida; class Polychaeta; order Sabellida; family Siboglinidae; genus Osedax; species Osedax fenrisi. The sequence continues at coordinate 1,312,569 of OZ025241.1, read as the reverse complement.
CTTTTTAGTAAGATCAAACAGTAAGAGCTGCTTAATAACAGCATAACAGCATATACTAGAGCCTCAAATGTTTACATTGTGCTATTATGCTGCTATTAAATTTATATTATGCTACTATTAATTTGTCATGCTATTATGCTGTTGTTATGCTGCTATTAATTTTAAAAGTATATTATGCTGCTATTATGTTGCTATTATAATAATAGCAGCATAATAGCAGCATAATATACTTTTAAAATGAATAGCAGCATAATATTAGCATAATGGCAGCATAATATCAGCATAACAGAAGCATAATAGCATGACAAATTAATAGCAGCATAATATACATTTAATAGCAGCATAATGGCAGCATAATAGAATATGCTAGAGCCTCAAATGTTTACATTGTGCTATTAATTTGTCATGCTTTTATGCTTCTATTATGCTGCTATTAATTTTAAAAGTATATTATGCTGCTATTATGTTGCTATTCTAATAATAGCAGAATAATAGCAGCATAATATACTTTTAAAATTAATAGCAGCATAATAGCATGACAAATTAATCGCAGCATAAAATACATTTAATAGCAGCATAATGGCAGCATAATAGCACAATGTAAACATTTGAGGCTCTAGCATATGCTGTTATGCTTCTATTATGCTGCTCTTACTGTTAGCTGGGGTATTAAAAAGATAACACTGGGATAAGTATTACATTGTTGTAATAAAATAATATAGGTACGTATACATGTTTAGATTTGTATAGAATGTACGACATTCTATAAATGATAGTAATACGAATAGATATTTTATAAAATAAGAATATAAAAATATAAAATACCATCTAGGTGAAAGGTGGGTAATGTGGCCACGATGGTAATGTATTGATAACATTGCGTGCGTCATTATATAAAAACGTTGATTGAATCAACATCTACTATATCCTAACCATACACATATATTTCAAATTGAAATTTTCAATACATATTATAATCGTGGTATAAACTTTTAAATTTAATTTATTATATTTAATTATCTATTAACAAAATTATTAATAACAATATATATAGGATATATATCGAAATCAGATAATATAAACTAGTTATCTTTCTAAATTGATATTATATCGCTATATTATTATGACATACATCATTTACTTATGAAATTGATTTTTCCATATTAATAACATGATATGTGAGTTTAATGGTATACTAGGATATATTCTATTAATTAATATAGTAATTTATAAAGTTAAAATAAAAAGCATTCATTTATCACAATTGCGTGTGTTTTGTAGATACTTGATGTGGTATCATTAGACTAAACTTGATATAAAGTAACTCCATCTAGTGTGGCCCCATTACCCTCCATGGAGGGTAATGTGGTCACCTTAATAATTTCAATTAGATACGCTAAAATGAAAAAATGATTCTGAAATCCTCTTATATTACATAAGATGGATCCATATTGAAAAAATTATCGATTTAGAACTAATATTTATAAATTATAAAACATTATCTACGAGTGGCCACACTACCCATCTTTCCCCTACTTATAATATTTAATTTTATAATATTACTAGGTTCTAAATAAATGGTATTATATTTGTATTTTATAGTATATCTATATATATATTAATTTAATTAACAATTATATAATAATATAAAACTATAGCAAAATAAGTAATATAATATTCATGAGGTTTCCTGTTTTATAAAATAAATATTTTATGTATAATATAAATATAGTTATAAAGTAATATATGTAGGTTTTAACCTAAATAAGTTTTAATAAACTATAAAATATTCGCTATTATTATAAAATCCATAACTATAAAAATGACACGTTAATTAAATAATGTATTTGTAAATATGCTTAAACCATGTGAAAATTATAAAATATTAGTATGATATATATATATATAATATGATATTTCAATTAATAAATGTAATATAACAAACCACGATTATTAGACCTACACTTCGAAATATTATTATAGAAACTCTGTGACATTATTTCAGAAATATTTTTATAATTTTTCATAAAATTCTTCATCCAAATTTTTCCAGCGATTTTTAATGTATCGTTAAAGCAGTGAGGCAACTTTTTCCTAACTGCTAGTTCGTAAACCATTTTTCTTACCCCGTTAAGAGTCACAGGTAATGTGTGTTTTTTATGGCATATTATAATATAGTTGGCTAGCTCTTTTTCGATAACGGCATTTATTAATCTTCGTTTTTTAAAATCATAATAACTACCTTTTACATTGTCGGTTAGAGTAGATTTTGGAATGTTAAATAATTTAGCCGCCTCTGAAATGGAATTTCCTTCTTTAACTTTAACAATTGCTAACAACAAATCTTTTTTACTATATTTAGGCATCGTAACAACAAATAAGTACACTATTTATTATTTTAAATTATTTGTTTATAAATTGAAATGTCTACATAGATATAGAATTTACTCTAATATCTTTGAAATCATCCATTACCAAAGATTTCTGTAGTGTGGCAAAATAACGATAACATTCATGGATCCTCCAATGAGAGATTGACAACACAAGGCGTGCGTTACACGAGCACGCACGCACTATAAAGTTGTGTATTTTTTTTTATTATCGAATATATACAAGACCACCTATAACCTCGAGAGGTTATAGGAGGTCTTGATATATACCTATATAAATTATATATTTACCAATTATAACGTATAATCTATACCTGATAAATTAAAGTATTATTATATATATTATATAACCATTGTAAATAATACATGTTGTCAACTTAACTTATTATAATTCAATTTAACACCAGTAATGTTATATATGACAAAATATTAGGTTTATGTATAATTATTATATTAATAATTATTATTATATATTACTATTTATTATTATAATAAGCAATATATAAATAATTCAACTAATTAATATATTATTCTAGTTAACTTAAGTTACTTATTATAATATCCAATATCTAACACACCTGTACGAACACGTACAAACACGCACACGTATAACGTACGCAAGTATACTATGCATATATATATGCATACGTCGTATATATACTCGTATACAGTGTACACGTATATATATATATATATATATATATATATAATATTTATATGATTATTAAAATTTAGAATTGTCAAATATAATAACAGTATTTATATGACTATTAACATTTAGAATGGTTAATATAATAATAGTATTTATATGACTATTAAAAAATATATACATTATAGAATTCTATAGAATTATAAATATAATAGTATTATTTTATGTATTCTTTTATGTATTAAACATAATATAATAGCTTACTAGATAAACCTAATATGGTATTTTATATAAATTATGTAGATAATAATATATATTTATATATATATATAAATTAAACATAATATAATAGCTTACTAGATAAACCTAATATGGTATTTTATATAAATTATGTAGATAGTAATATATATTTATATATATATATATATATATATATATATAAATATGTAGGCAGGAATTATATAAGGAATAATTATTTATATGTATGTCCATTGAGTGTTTACATTTATTTTTTAATATTATTTATAAGAAAATAAGTATACACAAACACCTAATGTCATATGGTAGAGAATTCCAGTATATTGGAGCTACCACAGAGAAAGCAGATTCAGAGTGAGCAGAGATAGTCGAGCGTTGCACAATTTTCATCGTGTGACATTTCCTGCTAGCTGGACTAGGGGTCTGAATACTGATAAAATCTGCCCGATATTCGGGAGATCTAAGATGTATCACCTTATGAGTGATGCATAGTAGTATGTACCTGCAGAGATACCTAAACTTAAGCCAGCTGAGTGATCGCATTAGGGTATATATTGATACTATTGAAGAGAACTTCAGTTTATAAAGGGTGCGTATAGCACGTCGTTGTATCATCTCACGTTTAAGCATAAGCTTTAGTGGTAGATTACATAGAAGTGAGCAGTAGTATATAAGTCTACTGAAGACTATCGAATGTATTAGACTTTTAGTCATTGAAAAAGTCTATTTATTGCGTGCTTTTTTAATGTTATAAAGAAAATAGTTGGCATTGCGGATCATTATAGATATGTGGTCAGAGTAATCTAGGTGGGAGTTGATGGTGAAACCAAGAGTTGTTATGGTGTTTGAGGTAGGAAAGTATAGTAGAAAGTGGTGGGTGATGATTAGGGGGTAGGTAGATCTGGAGAGAATTATGGTGTCAGTTTTGGTCATATTAAGTGATAGGGAATTATGGGAGAACCAGTCAGTAAGTTTTGTGAGGCAATTAAAAATAGACAGTGGAATAGAATTGGAGTCACAGGAAATGGGAAAAAAAGTATAAATTTGTAGATCGTCGCAAAGAGAAATATGGATTTTATTGGTAAATTATAAATAATAAAAACTAAAGGACCAAGCACGGAGCCTTGTGGAACGTCATGAGTGCGGATAAAGGGAGTAGAGAAGGATGAGTTAATTTTGACTAAAGAGGACCGTAAGGAAAAGAAGTACAGAAACCATCTGTGTACTTGACCATGAATATCGATTTCATTGAGTCGTAAAGCAAGAATGGCATGGTTTAGAGTGTCAAAGGCACTGGATAGGTCAAGTAACACAAGGTAACACGGGGCTTTGTTGTAAAGGGATATGAGTAGATAATTAATGATAATTTTCAGTGCTCAGATGGAGTAAGTAAGCACTTTGAAACCTATCAATAATTGAATTGGTAGTCATATAGTGTATAAGTTGAGCAGATACTATGATGATTACCGTTAACAATTATGTGCTAATCACAGAGGTACATACGGTGGAAGCGTAATGATGAACATATAATGGTGAAGGATGATGTGAATAGGATGGATATTAAGTAAGGAGCATGTCATGCTGATCAATGATGTTCATAGGATGGATATTAAGTAAGGAGCATATCATGCTGATCAATGATGTGAATAGGATGGATATTAAGTAAGGAGCATGTCATGCTGATCAATGATGTTCATAGGATGGATATTAAGTAAGGAGCATATCATGCTGATCAATGATGTGAATAGGATGGATACTAAGTAAGGAGCATGTCATGCTGATCAATGATGTTCATAGGATGGATACTAAGTAAGGAGCATGTCATGCTGATCAATGATGTTCATAGGATGGATACTAAGTAAGGAGCATGTCATGCTGATCAATGATGTTCATAGGATGGATACTAAGTAAGGAGCATGTCATGCTGATCAATGATGTTCATAGGATGGATACTAAGTAAGGAGCATGTCATGCTGATCAATGATGTTCATAGGATGGATACTAAGTAAGGAGCATGTCATGCTGATCAATGATGTTCATAGGATGGATACTAAGTAAGGAGCATGTCATGCTGATCAATGATGTTCATAGGATGGATATTAAGTAAGGAGCATGTCATGCTGATCAATGATGTTCATAGGATGGATACTAAGTAAGGAGAATGTCATGCTGATTAATGGTACCCATATGTATAGCTATTTATATAGAACCAACATCCAAACTACTTTTATTTTACTACAACAACGAATACATCTACTACTAGGACTATTAAGACTAGTATATACTATATAGTATACTACCTACATATCTTTATCATATTTTATTTCTCTTATTATCGTTTCTTTTCTTATAATTTACAATCATTAATATTAAAATATATTAAGTTATATAATAATTCCATATTTACTATCATTAGGTTTTGATGACAAACATACATTAAATTATTAAATACATATATTATTATTTAAAATAATTTTGAAGTTTAAAAAATAATAGGATATATTTTAAAGTAATTGTATTCATAATAATGGGTTTACATTATTTCATTTTATCTATTATTTAATCTAAATATAAATAACGACATATTTTACATATCATTAAAATAAAGATAATGTGTAAGTACATTTATTTAAAATAATAAATAGTAATCAAAATTGTGATGGATAAAATTAAAATTCAAAATTTATTTAATAATATGATAATATGATGATTGATATTGAATATACATGATTGTAGAGATCTCATTTGAGGAATATTCCGGTAGTTGTACGCAATACGCCGAATATTAGAAAAACAATAAATAAACAAAAACGATGATAAAAAACATATATAATATGTATGAGAGGATGTAACTTAATATGTATAAAAGGCGACAGGTTTCAAAATAAAAATCTAAATAAATATAAATTAAATTAAAATAAATGAAATATAATATATATATATATATATATATATATATATATATAATAATATATTAAACGTGATATAAAATAATGATTGATATAAATATATATATATATATATATGTATTAGATTCGATATGTTGTAAGATTAATCATCTAAAATATAAATTAATAAAAATAAATTAAATTAATATACTATATATATATATATAAATAATATGTAAAACGTGATATAAAAGAACGATAGACACGTATAAAACGCGATATGTTGCGAGATAAAATCTAAATTAAAAGACGTCAATAAAACGTGATATAAACAATGATTGATATGCTAAGACGAGGTAGTGCTGGTGCTGAACACATTAGCTCGGCATAGTCGCATCGGTGAATATCCTCAATATATAATAGGTTTGATTTATAAAAAAACATTAATATTTAAATATAAATATTCGATAACTCGAGCGCGATTATTGCAAGCTAGGCCTTAGCTTGAGAGATTACCCCCTCTACCCCCGCCCCCCCCGTCTAACACGACACGGAACTATCTGAACCGCTTCGAAACAATCGTCTACTGCTCGACCTGGCGGGTACGGTGGGGGGTGGACCCGTCAGTAGGGGCCCCATCTCGGGGGCGTGGATAGAGGTCGCGCGGAGGTCACCTTTACCTAGGGGTACGCTGGGAGAGATGTGGGCGACCTGCTTCCTCGGTCTCGGGTTACGGAGTGGGGTGGAGGTGAGCCGCTCCATTATCTCACAATCTACTGTGTGGTAGGTGTGAGGGTGTTATAGTGTGCAGGTAGGTTGTAAGGTAATAGTTGTTAAACGAATATATGTTGCATGTTATAAAAGATAATATATTAGCAATATATATATATATATATATTTAGTGCGGGAAACAAGATTCCCGAAATAAGTAGGCAAGTAAGAATATGTTTCGGTATTGAATTGTATTTAATATCACTTCAACAAAATAAACATTAATATATTTTCACAATAGCATATTAACATACATCTAAATATACAAGTAGTATGTTATATTATATATATATAGTATAGAAATTATATGCTTTATTTATTAATATATATTTATAATTATACATATATACATATAAAATAATTATTATTGGTTTATTTTATTAAAAACGTATTCTGTTTGTATATATATATGTTTCAAATTTATTATACTATTACAATATAAAATTAATAATGTAACATTATTACAGATTTTGATAAGTATTACATTATTTGTTTGTTTCATTCTAGTATTGTTTTATTTGATTTTAACTTGTTTATAATATATTTAAAATTTATGATTTAAATATTAAACTATATAATTAATAATGTATTACTATTACAGGTTACAAAGATAAGAAGAATTCAATATAGTTAAAGTAGAAATTGAATATTTCGATGCCATTTACAAAAAAAATTATTTTATTTTCGTTTATTTTTCGTTTATTTTTCATTTATTACCTTATGGTAACTGTAAAACATTTAATTTCTTTAATTTTTTTTAATTTCGTATTATTCTTTGTTTATTTCTATAACGTATGTTGTCATTAGCAAATATTTATACACTCTACTTTCGATTATACATTTTGACTATGTACATGACCACACACACACACACACACACACACACACACACACACACATAGGAGTAACAGTGTGATGACACCCCCTGGTGGTGGTACCTGGTAGAAGTGAATCCTTATCGAAGATATCATCGTTGATGTTGTCCCCTCTGTGATCGCTGAGCACCGCATCATCAGTTGTCATAGTAACGCAGCTGTCTGTATCTTTGCCGGTCTGCGTGGGACGTACGGACGTTAAGGGGACATACGGACATTAAGGGGACATACGGACATTAAGGGGACGTACGGATGTTAAGGGGACATACGGACATTAAGGGGACATACGGACGTTAAGGTAGACATACGGATGTTAAGGGGACATACGGACGATAAGGGGACATACGGACGTTAAGGGGACATACGGATGTTAAGGGGACATACGGACATTAAGGGGACATACGGACGTTAAGGGGACGTACGGACGTTAAGGGGACATAGGGACGTTAAGGGGACATACGGACGTTACTGGGACATACGGATGTTAAGGGGACATACGGACATTAAGGGGACATATGGACGTTAAGGGGACATACGGACGTTAAGGGGACATAGGGACATTAAGGGGACATACGGATGTTAAGGGGGACATACGGACGTTAAGGGGACGTACGGACGTTAAGGGGACATACGGATGTTAAGGGGACATACGGACGTTAAGGGGACATACGGACATTAAGGGGACATACGGATGCCATACTGGGGTGTTACTTAATAGAAGAAGAGGTGTTCGGCAATACGTGTGCCAATACTTATAGTATATAATAATAATAATAATAATAAAGGTATTGAGTTTAAAAATAATGATATAACTTAATATATATATCATAAAAAATAATTGATTTACACAATATGTCGGTATCATAAAATAGTGACACTTTAATATAAATATATATATTACACGTATGCATGTGTGTGTATCATACTTATATTGAATAATCTGCTAGATAATATACTATTGTACAAGCCCCATGACTAAAATGACATGATAATATTCTGATGATTTGAATTCAAATTTATATCTTATTTAATAATTTATCATTTATTTAAAATATACATACACATATATATATATAAAATATACCTATATATAAAACATATATATATCAAATATACATATATTTTAAATTATTATTATACTATCTATTTTTTTTAAATACACGATATTACTTAAATAATACATATTATGATTATATCTGAATAATGACAATATACAATTGTGTATGAAGCAATCGATGAAGGCAGCAGAAAACAGAACCATTACAGATATCAGTATACATGTACAGAGATAGTAGGGAATCATGTGGTGTGGGTATATACATCTTAACTAGAGAAGTGCCAATGCTATAGGTAAGATACAGTTATTATGACTTTATACAATAAACTAATATTAATTATTATTATTATTATCAGAATATTTTATTTTCCATTGAGTTTATAAAATATTATTATATTGTTATTTTTATTTGGTGGAGTCCTTTCATCCCATCCAGGAATTTAGAGGAAGTTTTCACTTATAACCATATATGGCTCTAATGTCCCCTTATATGCTCTTATAATAGAATCTGATCTATTTTCATCGCGCTGTAAACTAAACTAGTATACTACAATGTACTACGCCGCGTTCAAACCGAATCATCTTCAATCATCGTAGAGGTCAAAGGTTGCGACACCTGATCATCGTAGACGTCGTCGTAGACATTCAGCTGCTGGTCGCCTCGTAGTGATACGGTGCTGCCCCTAGCGGTGAAGCCGGGCGGTGTGAACTCTCTGGTAACGCACTGCACGGTGTAGGACTTCTTGAGGATGCCACGTCTCGCTGCTGTGTCGCTCTCACATTCAGATGTGTAGTTAGTCGTCGGCTGTACGGTGATGGTGGCGGTGGGGGAGTTAGGGGTATAGTAATGAAAGGGGAGGAGTTAGACGATAATTAATGAATGGGAGGAGTTAGAGGATAATTATTGAAAGGGGAGGAGTTAGACGATAATTAATGAAAGGGGAGGAGTTAGACAATAATTAATGAAAGGGGAGGAGTTAGAGGATAATTAATTAAAGGAGAGGAGTTAGAAGATAATTAATGAAAGGGGAGGAGTTAGACGATAATTAATGAAAGGGGAGGAGTTAGATGATAATTAATGAAAGGGGAGGAGTTAGATAATAATTAATGAAAGGGGAGGAGTTAGAGGATAAGTAATTAAAGGGGAGGAGTTAGAAGATAATTAATGAAAGGGGAGGAGTTAGACGATAATTAATGAAAGGGGAGGAGTTAGACGATAATTAATGAAAGGGGAGGAGTTAGACGATAATTAATGAAAGGGGAGGAGTTAGAGGATAATTAATTAAAGGGGAGGAGTTAGAAGATAATTAATGAAAGGGGAGGAGTTAGACGATAATTAATGAAAGGGGAGGAGTTAGACGATAATTAATGAAAGGGGAGGAGTTAGACGATAATTAACACTCATACTGAAGAACATATTACACAATAATTAATAAATGATTCTTTCAAAAAGTTCTGAATAGTAATGAAAATATAAATATACTACTTTATTAGTTTTAGTTGAAAGTGCGTATTATTCTCTGAGAATGACGTTTACCTTTGACCCTAGGTCACTAATGGCTACGTACCCTGGTTCTGGGGGCGTAATAAGACTCCCCTTCGCTCATAGTTCCAGTACAGCGCCGTCTGGTGGACTTAATGTCGTGCTTTGCCTTCTTTATCTTGTCTGCTCTGTAAACAAGCACGTAATGTGAACGTACTTATATTATAATGTAATTTATATTTATTAATAGTATCATTCCAAATAATATATTCATATTAAGCCACTTTCACACAAGTAAAAACCTCTTTTTATATCTCAAATCGTTGAGCACAAAATCAGGAAGTTGCGGTGTGAATGGCTATATAATTACAAACTAATATCAGGTAGGTAGGCACACTCCTTATGCATGCGTTTATATTTAGATTACCTATTATCAAACCCTAAATCTATGAATTACCCAATATTAAGTACAATTTTTAAAACGAATAATTTAAAGCAGCCGATATCGGGCTGTATTTTGGGATGAAAGCAAATTTAACATCCACCACTACTACTAGCGCCACCTATCCCCTACACCTGCACACTAACCTATAACTGGGCATACTCCCGAATGAGATAAGCCTCATAGACCCACACTCGCTGGTCAGGGGCGAGTGGCGCGGGATCACCAGCTTACGTTTCTTGTGACGTCTATTGCGGGATCGGGGCAACAACTTCAGGGAACTCTTGCGTCTGGCAGGTAACGTGGGGTTAGTGTGAGGTACGGGTGTGTATGTTATAATGCAGGTGTGTATCTATTTATATAGTAGACGTTATTGATTTGTCAGGATAATAATAATTATTATTTATTGGAATTTTTTTTATTATTGTTTTTAATAAAATTCTTATGAATATAAATAGGATGGTTCTTAGTTATTCTATAGGGCTTCTACATAATATTGTAATATATACTTTTAGTATCGTTTAGTGAATATCACAGTATATTGATATTATAATACACTCGCCTCGTACCATGCAGTGATGATGATATAGACCTGGTGGGAGGGGTAGGAACTACTAGGAACTACTGACCTATAGCAGAGCATACAGTACCAGCAACACTCATAGTAGAGGTGGATATGGTGTCACCCTGGTGGTGGGGGTGAGTACTACAAACCTATAGCAGAGCATGCAGAAAGCGAACACCAGCGTTCCAGTGATGAATACTAAAGCTAGAACCAATATCAGCCATATCGTAGTGGTGGTAGTGGGAGTTAATCTAGTCTCTACCTGGTTGTGTGGAGTAATCATTAGTATCTTAATGTGGTGGAGCAGGGGTAATCATTAGTATCTTAATGTGGTGGAGCAGGGGTAGGGGTAATCATTAGTATCTTAGGAGGGAGGGGCAAGGGGTAATTATTAGTAACTTAATGGGGTGGATCTAGGGTGGGGGTAATCATTGTATCTTAGTAGGGCTGTGCAAGGGGTAATACCTCTGATGGAGATACATAGATCACTGCTGTAGTCTGCAGTAGAGGTTCAGAGGTCAAATGGAGTTCGCAATACTCTCCACCGTATGAAGAAAGACATGCACACTTGTGTTCACTCGTGCAGAGCTGGTCGCATTATTAGTTGTACGGTTAGTAGTAGTTGTGGATGTAGTTATATCAAAGGCCATGATACATGGTCAACTATTAAGCATATTTAAATTTTAATATGTCCCTTCACCTAATGAATAGGAAACATGTTTATTTAATTATATCATAGATATTAATAAATTGTTTTTGGTAAATAGATACCAAATAAAAATGAATTTTAAATTATATTATTATTTTATATGTTTATTACAATATAAATAACAAATGTATGCAAACATTTAATAGGATTATTACTTGTCATAAATTCTATTTTTATAATAATTATAATTCTAACAAAATAAATTTTAAGCAATCTTTTTTTAATCAATTTTTTACAACATTTTTGATCATAACTTTTGTTTTAATTTAAATAAAAAAAAACTAAAATATGACTTATATTAAAGAATTAAATAAGCTTTCATATGCTACTAATACAATAACATTATTATACAAAATATCATTATTGTTATATTATATATAGATATTATATATTATACATTAGTTGATCATAATAAAACAAATTTAATGATCTAATATTTCACAAATTATATACTCTTAATTATGCAAATAATTATATATATATACTTACTTTAATTTTAGTCCCGTGACTCGGAAATCGAGTATATATATATATATATATATATATATATATATATATAATAATAATAATAATAGTTTATTTAGATACTTAAATAATAGTAGGAACAATTCTATAAAGTGTAATTAAATAATTCGAAAAAATAAAAATTATAATAAAATATGTTTCTTCAGTCTTTTGCGGATCATTGAAATGGAAAGAGCATTTCTGATATATATATATATATATAAATACATACAATTTATATAAATTGTGTTTTATTCTAATGTTTAATTAAAAATAATTTAAATTAATATTACAATATTTATAATATAATACATTATTTTTATTACTTAACATTATATGAATATAAAAGTAATTATTTTATTAAAAATTAGATAATAATAAAATTTTAAATCAAACCAATCAAATGCGGGCTTACTTTAATAAATTATTAGACCGTAAATAAAATGTTTGACATTTATTGCTTGAAAGTGTATCTTGGTATTTAGTAATAGTAATAATAATTATAGTAATAATAATGTCAATATATAAAATGTCAATATATTTATATTAACATCACGTGATATATTGCGTACAGCTAAATAAGTAAAGCTAATTGCATCGAAGCCAGATTCGTATCAGTCATACCGTCACCCTACGCGCCACTCTATGATTCATCGCGCCAAGCTATGATTCATCGCGCCATGCTATGATTCATCGCGCCATGCTATGATTCATCGCGCTATAGTCACCCCATTTCCAGAGCACGTTACGGCGTTGAATACGGGGCAATGTCGTCGCGCTTCATTGAACACTCGCAAGGGCAGACATCGCTGCAGAAGACACATGGAGTTAACACCGCAACGGGTTCCGTCAGCTATCATGCCTTTAGAGTCGTGCTGCTTTGATTGAAGTATCCTGTTCAGGTTGAGGTTGAAGGCATTAAACTGAAGCCATACTTTCTGTTATTCATCTTTATCTTGCTTATATATATAATTAAATATTAATAATATTCTATTTGTGATTGATATAATAATCTATATTATATAATATTTATATATATATATATATATAAATAAATGTAAATAATATTCTATTTGTCATAGAAATATAGACTAAGATTGGATAGATTTCTATAAGCTACTATTAGCATCTACCCAAACCTTAGTGTAATAATCTAAATAATAATAATAATATATATATATATATATATATATATATATATATATATATATATATATTATATGATACTTAATAATACACACTTTTCCATAACATATGTGTATACCTCAACGATTAGTTAGAGAGAAATACACAGTAGGATTGTATTAATGAGATAACAATTGCATGACACTCTTGTACCAGTATAGAATAACGATGTAATGCTGTCTGTACGTCACAATGATGAGTCATGATGATTACACATAGCATCAGTAGCATCATCAGCATAGTGGTATGAACTCTTAGGTAAGTGCACGCTGAATGGGTATTGTAAGAGAGGCTGGCTTCCGATGGGCTACAGTACCAATGATACCGTAGAGTTACTAAACATGCATTGGCTACTGTGCTTCTATAGCCTACAATAATGCAATATACGTGATGTTCATCGGCCTAGATTAAGCTCGCTATCTATGCTATGTTCCCTTTAGTTGTGTCTCTGTCTTTGATAACCTTATCCCGGCATATTATATATATATATATCTCTCTCTATATCACCTTCCCTATCTTTCTAACCTTCTCTTTATCTCTATCCGCCTACTCCCCTTCCACCCTATCTATCTCTTGCTCCATCCATCACTTCATCTCTCCCTCTCCCCAAAGGAACCATTACTACCACGTTACTGACTTGCAAGTGACCCGTGTATCGTCCCCTAGTGTGAAGGTCGTTGATGAGCTGACAGCGTTGACCTCTGACCCTCTGCCTCCTTGACACTGAAGAAGTCCGCACCGACTGTCACTGTAATATTTGTTATGTAAGATGTCAATATATTTAATGAAAGGATTGCATAGAAATGCTGAAAAGCTGTAGGTGCACACAAGAAACAATAGTTTTAACAATAATTAAATGCTATAAAAAAAATCTAAATTAAATAAATAAATATAACTACGGAAACAATAATAAATGTTACTAAAGAAACATAACAAATCAAAATAATTTATCTTGTAAATAATATATTTATATATATATGCATATAAACACATATTGACACACATACATACTTCACAGGTGCTATAATAGTAATATACTATATAAACTCCTATTTATTAATATAAGCAACATGTATAGTTCCTCATATATAGTAAAATAACTGTAATTTAGCATAATAATGACTATCTTTACTCGATAAAGCATGAACATTTGAATTATATAATATGATGAATACGATTGAACTAATTCGTGAAGTTATTATCAATAATACGGATACGTGGAATCAGATGCAATTATTGTTATTTCCATACACCCGGTTGTATGATTTCGCAAATACTCGATTATATACTCGAGATTAAACAAATTTCATTGTTACACTAGTATTTACGATAACATGTTTTAGGATTGATTGACAACATTATATTATTTGAATATCACACATTGTTATTGTTATTTTTATTTATATTGTTATTGTTATTGTTATTTGGTGGAGTCCTTTCATCCCATCCAGGAACTTAGATAAAGTTTTCACTTATAACCATATATGGCTATAATGTCCCTTCGAAGCCGCTCTCGTGTTAAGGCATCCATGGTTTTAACGAGAGCCGATTATTTATTTATACACAATTATATAAGATCACTTCTAAATAATATTTTAAGACCAATTTTGTAAAATTAATTAATGGTCGGGACTAGGCTCGAACCCGCGTCCTACAGCTTGTGTGTCTGACGCCTTAGCCACACAGGTAGTTTACACAATTACTAAGCGAATATACTGAATTATAGAATAACGATTCATCTCTTTCCTATTCATCGCGATGCGTAATACCTTTTTCCCATTTACATATTTTCGCCAAACTCAATATTTAAACTTGTAAATTCACTTTTATCGTTTATATTCGCTAAAATCGTGATAAAACGGCATTTTTTAGTAAAATTTATATCGCGCAATACAAATCTCAAAAATTAAGCTCATGTATTATAAACCCGCTGTCCCACGTAATCCGCTGACGTTGAACTTTTCTAATTCAGTTATCGCCTTTGAGATCATAATACCTACACACACATACAAATCTACACACAAATCAAGATATTTAAAATTAATATATAATAAAATACCATTATTTTTATGATATTTGTTAAATTATGGAAAAAATATGCTGAAAAATATTAATTATTATAATAATACACATATTATTTTAATAAATATAAATATAATCTATATTTAGTTAAAATATCAAATAATATAAAGTGGATGTATGTAGTAATTCATCTAATTCAAAATATAGAGTTTCAAGTTTATTGAAAATTTCTATAGAAATTAATTGTAAACAAAATCTATTAATATAACTATACTATACATTTATTATACAAAACAATTGTTATATAATTTTATTATACATAATGTATCATTATTTTTAATAAAGGTTGTTACAAACCATAATTTAACCACTTATTTATATAGCAATTTGAAATTAAATGTATGCATACAATAATATATATATTATTTTGAGTATAATTTATATTTGTATTAATAACAAATACATTTTATAAATCAGATATTTACATAAGTTCATGGTGTGTATTGATGGGAAAATAATATTGATGTATACTAAATGATAACTACACTGTCAGTGACCTCTAAACGACCTCTAAGTAGTAACCTCTGAGCACAAGGGATGTAGGCTTCCGTAGTATGGTTGTAGCCGCAGTTTCCTATAGCATCTCCCACAGGGTTGAACTTTGTGAAGCAAACACTGACAGCGGGACGGGAATCTGTGATGTATGTTCTTCGTTATTGTATTTACTAATGTATGTATGTATATTTAAATTTTATTATTATTCAAATAATTATAAATTATTATAACCAAATATCAAAATTTTCTAATGTAATTAAGATATTTTCTAAGCCCTCTCGATATGTATGTATATATGTATGTATATATATATATATATATATATATATATATATATATATATATGATGATAATGATTTACTTAAACACTAATTCAATTATAAAATTCTTATAGTATGATAATAATATATAAAAAATAATAAATAAATGTAACAATTAGTACAGGCGAGTGTACAATTTGGCGAAAACGAATATATTTGAAGTTCAGATATCATGAACAAGGAGCTACTTCTTTAGTTTATATTTGAAGGTGGTTGTTGATGTATTGATGGTTTTGAGGGATGGAGGGAGTTGATTCCAAAGGAGGCTGGCGCAAACAGAGTAGCTACGCTTCACAAGTTTTTCCGGAGATAGGATGGTTAAGTAAGGACCGTATAGTTAGAGGATCGTAGGTGGCGTGGTGCAGTACGGAGAGAAATTAGTCGATAAAGGTAATCAGGTTGTTTAGTCAGTAGGGAGGAATATAGAATGGATATTAATTTAAGTTGAGCTAATTATTTTGCGGATGGCCAGTCCAGTTGTGTTCGTAGGTCAGTTATACTTGTAGTGTAGTCAGTTTACGTGTTAGGCGGTATATTATTATAAGTGATCTGTTAGTTAAGCGGTCGATGGTTGTAAAGTATTTATTGTGAGACTAGGGTAGTATAGGTATGCAGTAGTGAAGTAGAGATAGAATTAAAGTCTGGCTTATAGTTAGTGCGGTGGATGTTGTGATGTAGGGACGTATTTTGTTTATATTGAATAGGTGATGGAATGTGGAGGCTTTTAATGTTGATATGTGTTTAACAAATGTTAATTTGTTATTAATATGAATGCTAAGATATTTTGATGTAGTAGAAGGAGAGATTAGGGTATGACCTAGGTACATTTGTGGGATTATTGTAGTGGGAAGGGAATTTGGAGGTGAACAATTAATAAGTACTGTATTATTGGGGTTAAGTAGTAAATAGTAGTTGGTGAGCAAGTTATTAATAGTAGTGAGACATGCTTGAAGGTGGATATTGGATTATTGGTTACAATCGGCTAAATTTCAATGTCGTCTGCATAAATATATATGTCATGTAGTGAGGCTTGAGTAATTTTAAGTATAAAAGAGCTAGATTTATTATATATAGATCAGCTTTGCGGTAATGAATAAGCTAAGGAATATTTGTGGGCATGAATCGTATAGAGTCAACTATTATATTGAATGTTGTGCAGAGTTATGAAAAAGATCGTATGAGTGTGTCGAGCCGTATCAAGTATATTGACCTTGACCCCAGAGAGAAGTTCACTGCACAACAAATACTAATAAGTTAACATACTGCTACCTCCACTACCACCAACAGTTCTACTGTTACCACTACTACTGACCTTGACCCCAGAGAGAAGTGCATTGCGCCGGTAGAGAGATACATCTCCCCCGATAACAGTTGCCACTGCTACTGCTACCACTACTACTGACCTTGACCCCAGAGAGAAGTGCATTGCGCCGGTAGAGAGATACATCTCCCCCGATAACAGTTGCCACTCCTACTGCTACCACTACTGCTACTACTACTACTGACCTTGACCCCATAGAGAAGTGCATTGCGCCGGTAGAGAGATACATCTCCCCCGATAACAGTTGCCACTCCTACTGCTACCACTACTGCTACCACTACTACTGACCTTGACCCCAGAGAGAAGTGCATTGCGCCGGTAGAGAGATACATCTCCCCCGATAACAGTTGCCACTCCTACTGCTACCACTACTGCTACCACTACTACTGACCTTGACCCCAGAGAGAAGTGCATTGCGCCGGTAGAGAGATACATCTCCCCCGATAACAGTTGCCACTCCTACTGCTACCACTACTGCTACCACTACTACTGACCTTGACCCCAGAGAGAAGTGCATTGCGCCGGTAGAGAGATACATCTCCCCCGATAACAGTTGCCACTCCTACTGCTACCACTACTGCTACCACTACTACTGACCTTGACCCCAGAGAGAAGTGCATTGCGCCGGTAGAGAGATACATCTCCCCCGATAACAGTTGCCACTCCTACTGCTACCACTACTGCTACCACTACTACTGACCTTGACCCCAGAGAGAAGTGCATTGCGCCGGTAGAGAGATACATCTCCCCCGATAACAGTTGCCACTCCTACTGCTACCACTACTGCTACCACTACTACTGACCTTGACCCCAGAGAGAAGTGCATTGCGCCGGTAGAGAGATACATCTCCCCCGATAACAGTTGCCACTCCTATTGCTACCACTACTGCTACCACTACTACTGACCTTGACCCCAGAGAGAAGTGCATTGCGCCGGTAGAGAGATACATCTCCCCCGATAACAGTTGCCACTCCTACTGCTACCACTACTACTGACCTTGACCCCAGAGAGAAGTGCATTGCGCCGGTAGAGAGATACATCTCCCCCGATAACAGTTGCCATCGCTGTCGTCACCACTGCTGCTGCTGCACAGCTCTCCATCCATGATGAGGTCATCTGAAGGACACTGAAGGTCATCACCGAATGCATTAGATATTATATATGTTACTATTGGCTAATACTACAGGATAGGACATACATGAAGGGAGTAGTAGTAGTAGTAGTAGTAATATAAAATTCAATTTTAAATAAATGGTTGGAAGTAAGATATAAATTTTGGCAACATCCATAATAAAAAATAAATAAAATAAAATAATAATAATAAAATTAAATTGTTTGGAAATGTGTTATTGAGATCTCAGTGTAGAAATTTGTAATTTATCATAAAATATAAGTAAACAAATTATTTCATAAAACTACTCTTTAATGTGTAATCTAGTATCTGTGAAAAAATGGTATCCCGAAACAATCATAAATCACATAAAACATGTTTATATTTATAATTATTACACATATATTATTCGGCATGAAACTTTGAATGCCAATTGCTCAATGATTAATTTTTACGCTAGGTATGTATACATTAGAGTCGCTACAGAAAAAACTATTGTTGCTTTATATTATTTCAGTAACTATATTTTTACTTATAAAGTAATATAAATTTTTTTGAAATGCATTTATAATATTATTTTCGTACGAATGTAGGTTACGATGTTATGTAATAGATATATAAACTTAGTTTCTTTATATACGTATGTAATTCATATTATAATTATAATCATAATTGTAACGTAGTTTCTTTAGGCATGTGTTACCCGCCCGCCAGCCCTACCATCCACCCGCCTTTATAGTATGTTTTGCACGAGTTGTATATTTGTCATCTAATTTTATATCCTATATCGTAATCGTAATATTTATTTAAGCACGTCTACATTTAAACAATATACATTATTAGTTTCTAAATAATGATTTCATTGGTGTATATATATGCACCGTGTCAAAGTATTTCCGCGTGTTGAAAATATAAAATGTTTGTGGTGTTAACGATAGACAATTTAATTTTATGTTTCGCATTTTACTATTTGAATATCTCTAGACATTGATATTTGAGATTTGAATGTCTCGAGACATCTATTTTCCTCCTCACAATGTACATCACTGGTACAAACCTGAGCGTTTCTATTGGTTACTACAGTACAAACCTGAGCGTTACCATTGGTTACTACAGTACAAACCTGAGGGGAGCGTCCATCACAGTGTTCTGTTACGTCGCAGACTGAAGAGGAGAGCCGGCAGACAAGGGAGGATGGTGATATCTACATGTCGTAGTGGTGTTCATTAGGGGGTAGGGGAGAGGAGGGGGGAGCAGCAAGAGGGGGAGGATAAGGAGAAAGAGGAAGAGGAGAGCCGGCAGACAAGGGAGGGGGGTGATATCTACATGTCGTAGTGGTGTTCATTAGGGGGTAGGGGAGAGGAGGGGGGAGCAGCAAGAGGGGAGGATAAGGAGAAAGAGGAAGAGGATAGCCGGCAGACAAGGGAGGGGGGGATATCTACATGTTGTAGTGGTGTTCATCGGGGTGGTAGGGGAGGAGGAGTGGGAGCAGCAAGAGGGGGAGGTTGAGGAGCAGGAGGAAGAATAGGAGCATGAGAGGTAGAGGATGAGGAATAGTATCGGAAATAATATATTTTCAAGTATAAGAATATTATTATAAATATTTTTTAATTTCCTAATGTGGTTTTAGTTTCACCCAATAGGTGGGGGTCTAGTCTACTTTAGAACCTCCGTACTAACGGTACAGTTATGGCAGCAGGTGTCAGCACTGTTGGTGTGGTCACATGATGCCCACACGTGAAGGAGACATGTGCTAGGATTGCAGCAACTGTTCATGCTACATGTCTGTAGTGTGGGAGTGTTAGTGGTATTGTTAGTATGTGTTTGTCTAAGTATTTGTTAGTGTGTGGTTTAATATATAGATATATACATATTTATGTTTATAAATGCATTGACTATTACAATGTTATGTATAATGATAGTTTATTAGTGATGTTATAAAATAGACTTTCAGAAAATAGTTATAACTTTTAAACTGAAACCTTAAACATAATAAGCGAAAAATTAAATTTAAAGTTATTTAAACATGATTAATATATATATGTGTGGTCTAAAATTCTCTACTAATCTGTAAACATGTTTAGATATGATCACCTACAAGATAATGGATGCGTTGTTATACATCTGAACATTACACAATACTTACATAACGAAACAATATGATACTTATCAGATGCATTAAGTATCGATATAACAATAACTACAATTGCCATCTCTATTGCACAGACATAACGCTCTCTATTGACCTTGACATTTCCACAATCGCATTCCTCGTAGGGGTCAATGACTCCGTCTCCGCAAGTTGATGTCACTTTCTTCACCTCTTTCTGTGTAAGATGTGTGGCAAATAGTAGGCTATATTTATTATGTAGTGATAATAATCTACAGAGTTTACTTTCATTATTAAATGTCATATTAATAGTAACGTGAATATACTATTATTACATAATATATAATTATTAATAACGAATATAAACAATACGTATTAACAATAATAGTTGATTTATTAACATTTCATATGAACTATAAAGATCTGTTCTGTATCGGATAATGTATAATCTAGATATAATTACAAAGAATATAATTACAAATAATCTAAATATAATCAAATAATCTAAATATTATAACAAATAATCTAAATATAATAACAAATGCACTGTTAATGATGATATGGAAACCTTACGAATACACTTGCTGTAGTGTTGAAGGTACTGGGTGATATTCACACCTGTAGTGGACCAGCGTAGGGAACAGGCTGCATTATCTCTCTTCTCTACGATGTGAGAGGTAATCATGCATTATGGGTAATCAGGGTGTTATCGATGAGGAAATACGTTGCTGCTTTATGCGTGTTATTCGAGCAAATAATAAATTATCGTCGAGAAGTTATCGAATTTATTATTTACATACTAATCTGATCACCTAATTACATAGAATTAGTTAATCTGTAAATGTATTAGTCACGTAGATGCAAACTTATCATTAATTAAAACATTGGATTCATTTTGTGAATAAAGACAGATTACAAATTAAAATAATATAGTTACATAACTAAAACTTTATATTGTTGACATATTTGTTAACGATAATATTCATTATGGAAACAATAATATATACATATAAACATACGTGAGTGAATGTAAACCACCTTATCCTTGTTACCCTAGTAGTAAACCTGTTTCAATGAGTGCATCGACGCCTATTATCCGGATGACCTGTTGACCTAACAGAAGTGCACTTTGGTCTAGATCTTGAACGTTCATAATCTGCGCGCGCATACGATGAATGTCATTAGATTTGTTGTAGAATTAAGTTGATATTGTAAAATTGAGGCTATAATAAAGTTATATGTATATGACGATGATATAGCTGTTGCCACTGATACTTTGAAAGATGCGGAAATATTGCTACACCAACTTGAGGAAATAGCAGATGATATAGGACTCAAAGTGAATACTGATAAGACTGAATATATGAGCTATAATCTGAATAACGATATAAACATGATGAGCAGGCTGAACGGCTACCGTATAAAACAGGTTAAAAATGTCAAATATCTCGGCAGCTATATAGGATCAACAGAAAGAGATATACAAATCAGAATAGCACAAGCCTTGTCACTAACCAGTGGTCAGCACTGAACAGTATGAACACTATCTTCAAATCCAAAATGTCAGATATTCTCAAAAGAAACTTTTTCAGATCAGCGATAGAATCCATACTTCTATATGGCTGTATTACATGGACACTAACTTCGAATCTAGAGAACAAAATAGACGGAGCATATACTCGCATGCTGAGAGCTGCGTTGAACGCATCATGGAGGGTACATGTGACAAATAAAGGGCTATACGATAGAGTCTCTATACGAGAACAAAGATTAAGATTCATCGGATATTACTGGAGAAGTAAAAGTGAACTAGTAAGCGATTTACTCCTCTGGCAACCATTCCATGGTCAACGACCAGCAAAAGCTGTTATTGATCAACTAAGTGAAGGTACTGGATTCACCCTCAGTGAACTACCAACGTGATGGGTGGTAGAGAAGGGTGGAGAAGAGGTTAAGGTAAGTTAAGTGGTAAGTATAGCTGACACTAGGGGGCGTTGTTAGTAACCTTGGTAACCCCGTATGCATTATCGCTGCACAGAGAGGCAGGCGATGAGTCACCCAGTCGTCCATCTCCTCGCATCCTGTATAGTAGTGGTGTATACAGTTAGTACAGGAGAAGGGGTGACCAGTGGAAGAAGGGGTGATCAGTGGGAGAAGGGGTGGTGTATACAGTTAGTAAGAGAAGGGGTGGTGTATACAGTTAGTAGGAGAAGGGGTGGTCAGTGGGAGAAGGGGTGATCAGTGAGAGAAGGGGTGGTTAGTGGGAGAAGGGATGGTCAGTGGGAGAAGGGGTGGTTAGTGGGAAAAGGGTGGTCAGTGGGAGAAGGGGTGATCAGTGGGAGAAGGGGTGATCAGTGGGAGAAGAGGTGGTCAGAGGGAGAAGGGGTGGTCAGTAGGAGAAGGGGTGATCAGTGGGAGAAGGGGTGATCAGTGGGAGAAGGGGTGATCAGTGGGAGAAGGGGTGGTCAGTGGGAGAAGGGGTGATCAGTGAGAGAAGGGGTGGTTAGTGGGAGAAGGGGTGGTCAGTGGGAGAAGGGGTGGTCAGAGGGAGAAGGGGTGGTCAGTGGGAGAAGGGGTGATCACTGGGAGAAGGGGTGACCAGAGGGAGAAGGAATGGTGTATACAGTTAGTAAGAGAAGGGACCAGTTGTGATCAGTGACCATTGACCAGTGTCCACTGACCTCACAGTATCTGCCTACACACCAATACATTATTACATACTCGAATTTACAATTTTTAAATTCTAGTATCACATTGACCGCTGCATGGATCTATAAATAGCTATTCTATAAATAGCTATTCTACATTACAGATATACTGGTCATGAATAAATGCGAGTGATTTAAATAACGATCATATAGTGGACTAATGGTGTAAACGCATGTTGAAACATATCTATGTGTAGTGGGTTAACTGTATCTGGTGGTAGGTGATATAGGTCAATTATATAGTAGCGAATTGTATTAATGCATATACATTAGCATACATAAGCATACATACATAATCATACATATACATACATGTATATTAATTGCATTGCACAGTTATAATGCTACCTATTCATCTCTGCCTGAGACTGAGATACAAAGTATATCCTGGACACTAAACAATATACAGAGTCAGATTATTGTGATAATTGTGATAATTTAGTGACTTTCTCCTTATTATGTTGATGAGTTATATCAATGTTAAACAATATACACTGATTACAGACAACGGGAACATTAGTTTAATACGTAGTGTATTGTGTTTTAATAAAGGCGTATCTGCCTTAGCCCGCCTTGCTTTCATTATCATCACTATTATCTCGTAACTTCTTCGCTATCCCTCTCAGCTTCCTTCCCCCTCCCCCCTCCACCCCTCAGAACTAACGTCAGCAGTAGAGTGATAGCGTGGCCACTACCTCGCCTCCTAGTGGTGTCGCGGTGTAACGACTGAGCCTGATACAACATATTACGTACGCTAGCGCCACCTATACTCTCAGATGTAGACCACTGTACAGTTTGTACATTCTCCAGCATCACGTTGAAACCAGTCTCGGTTAATCTCTGCAGGGGTATAGTGGTAGTGGTATAGTGGCAGGGGTATAGTGGCAGGGGTACAGTGGCAGTGGTACAGTGGCAGTGGTATAGTGGCAGGGGTAATGCAGTAATATAAGCAGTGTTACAGTGGCAGGGGTACAGTGGCAGGGATACATGTGGTTAGTTCTGGTTAACTGTAGCTATTAGCTATGGTTAGGTGTAGTGGTGTAGGTGAGATAGCTAGGGGTTTATCTAAAGCTACACGTTACAATCTATGTAATATTCATCATTAACATGTTCACACACAAGTGTGTGTGTGTGATGATAATCATAGTAGACTGAAAGACTACACAAAGCTTCTCCGAGTATAAACTATTATAATACATTTTCATTATATATACATATATATATATATATATATATATAATAATATATATATTGTAAATAAATGAATATAAATTAGTGAAGATACGAATAATTATAACATTTCTATTGTGTTTGATTATTAATTTCATAATTCTAGATGGACACAATACTAACTACATCTCAACTTACACAAATCAACTGACATTTATATTTGAATGCAATATTAACTATGAAAGATACATCTAATTATGATATAATATGACTAGTTACGCAATATTATCACATACACTAACCGAGTCTATGATGTTTATCATGTTGAGAATGTACGGAAGTGGTTCTATAGAGTAATGATGTAATGCTTTGTTCTGATGGTGGGGTTAGGGTAGGGTTAGGTAATATTGTGTAATAGGGGGGGCATTACTAGTAGGGGTAATAGGGCAGGTCTATAGAGTAGTGATGTAATGCTTTGTTCTGCAGGAGGGGTTAGGGTAGGGTTAGGTAATATTGTGTAATGGGGGGCATTACTAGTAGGGGTAATAGGGCAGGTCTATGGGCATGGAGATGTAATGCTTTGTTCTGCAGGAGGGGTTAGGGTAGGGTTAGGTAATATTGTGTAATGGGGGGTTGTACTAGTAGAGGTAATAGAGCAGTCTATGGGCATGGAGATGTAATGCTTTGTTCTGCAGGAGGGGTTAGGTAATAATGTTTAATGGGGGGGGGGGGGCATTACTAGTAGGGGTAATAGGGCAGGTCTATGGGCATGGAGTTGTAATGCTTTGTTCTGCAGGAGGGGTTAGGGTGGGGTTAGGTAATACTATTAGATGAGGGTTATAGTAGTATCGATAAGGAAGATAATAGTGCATGATAGGGGGTAATAGTCCATATAAACCAGTGGGCAATACCACTGGGCATGGGTGGGGGTTATATTAGGGGTTACTAGTGAGAGGTACTGTGTAATATTATAATATCGGGGAATAGATTTATGTGAATAATTGGGTTAGCTAAGACTTTATTTTAGGTGAAATCGTGTGAAATTATAGATATGATATTATAGAAGGATAATTATATTAAATGAGATGATATGAGATAAGGTGAGATAAGGTGAGATAAAGTGAGATGTTTAACACTGACCATAGAATCGTCGTAAGATATGGAAACTCGGATGTTGACCTTGGATTTGACTTTAGGAATCTATAGTAATGAACAGGGATCACATTAGAATAGTAGGAGTATAGGTTTTTGTATATTTACTACAATATAATTGATATTTACTCCGAAATAATTGATATTTACTCCGAAATAAAGTATATTTATTATACTTATATACATAATTGCATACATAATATATTGCATATAAATTGCATATAAAATTACATATAATACTGGGAATATATATACACACTATATATAACGAACATGTGTATATTTGATTAGATTAGTATGAATACAAACTAATTTAGACTTCTCAGTGTATAATCCTGGTATAGGTGTAGCTTTAGGCCATAGGAACGCAGGAAGATCTTCTATATAATCAGCGTTGTATAGGTTAGTGTATGTGTGTGTGTATGTGTGTGTGTGTGAGTGTGTGTGTGTATACATGTGTATGTATATGTATGTGTATATGTATGTATATAAATATAGAAATATAGAAATATGTTCAATCATACATTATTAGTATTCTGGTAACAGGTATATATTATTTTCATGAAATTGATATTAATCTAAATATATTATAATATGTAAATAAGTAAATATAGTTTATAAATTTTAATTGCATATATATACACACACATACATATAGATAGCATACTATACACATAATACTGATAGATACATATAGGTAGTATATATATGCATGGAATACAGTACTTTCTATTATAACAAATACACAGTGGTGCAGTGTGCATATGAATCAAGCATTATCACCCCTCCCCCACACCCCCACCCCCACCCTCCCCCACACAACACTAACCACATGTGTTGTTGATCAGACTGTTCATGGTAAACAATAGATGGGGTATCAGTGTCTGTGTTACATCATCAGTGCTATTAGGTCATCATTATGCTGGTGTTATGCAATACAATAATGTTGCGCAATAGCTAGGAGGTAGTGGTATTAGCAGTACTATGTGTTCACTTACAGTGTAGTAAGTGTTCATTATAGTTAATGAACAAACAAATGACCACTATGCCCACTATTTTCATGGCTTAAATTCTAGAATTATCCTAGCAATATAATTAACATTACGGATGTATCTAAGGATTTTCCTAGGACAATATTTAATATTACGGATATAGCTAAGGATGACGCAATGAGACTTTATGTTCTCATAACATGTGGCCCCTGAAGTAAAAGCTAAGTTTACACTGCACATGGCTGGATAACACTGCAGCCAATAGCAATATTTATGTGATGGACATTATTTCACATGCATAGTTTTCCGAAAGCGATATTTATTTAAATGAATATTAAATTTGTTCCCTTCTACCTATGATTGATACCCATAACTTCCACCAGGGGATAGCTAATATAATAGCTTATGAGTCATTAATGAGGTCATCATAGTATTACTTATGAGTCATCGAAGTATTACGAATGAGTCATCGAAGTATTACATATGAGTCATCAGAGTATTACGTATGAGTCATAGAGGTATTACTTATGAGTCACAGAGGTATTACTCATGCACACTATACATACACTCGGTTTACTAGACTTACGGTTTGTTTAGTCTTCCTAGAAGCCAGCGGAATGATGGAGAACGTCTCGTTGTGTACTTGTATAATGCCTCTACAGGTAATGTATGTGTAATACAGGTAGAATATTGTGTATATCATTATTGAGTAATATAATTAGTGGATGTGATAGCTATATTAACAATAGGATTGTCATTACAATAGACTACATTGTAGTATTGAAGGATGCACTTGTCAGTGTGAAACATTAACTATACTTGTTACTATCTACTAGATAGTATCTAGTGAATAGAAAGAACATACATCTATTGAATAGAGAGATCATACATCTATTGAATAGAGAGATCATACATCTATTGAATAGAGAGACTACATAGATCTATTGAATAGAGAGACTACATAGAGTGTATACAACAACATTATGCAAGAGTTACTATCACTATTGACATCACAGTCATTGTGTCTCATATTGCTGATATAACATTTACTGAAATGTTAGATCACTCATAATATATATATATATATATATATTAAGGTTTTGTATATATATATATATCATTATTTAGGTGTGTAATTATAAAAATTGAATGGTGAATGTTGAAGAATATATACACAACTAAATATTATAATTTTATATAGGATAAAACAGGGTCAAACATATGATCACATATGAAGGTATATCTCAAGATCATGGTTACATCTGATGCTAACAATTCAATAGAATATATATATATATATATATATATATATATACCAATACACTAGTCTATTTTAGATACACTATCACTATGCTTTAGTATTGCTACAGTAAAAAGTATGAGAGAGAGAGAGAGAGAGAGAGAGAGAGAGAGAGAGAGAGAGAGAGATGAGAGAGAGAGAGAGAGAGAGAGAGAGAGAGAGAGAGGTAGAGAGAGAGAGAGAGAGAGAGAGAGAGAGAGAGAGAGAGAGAGAGAGAGAGAGAGAGAGAGAGAGAGAGAGAGAGAGAGAGAGAGAGAGAGAGAGAGAGAGAGAGAGAGAGAGAGAGAGAGAGAGAGAGAGAGAGAGAGAGAGAGAGAGAGAGAGAGAGAGAGAGAGAGAGAGATAGAGAGAGAGAGATAGAGAGAGGGAGAGAGACATAGAGAGAGAGAGAGAGAGAGAGAGAGAGAGAGAGAGAGAGAGAGAAACCTATATGAATCTAGTTATATCTACAATACCGTCACATCCACTAACTCCACATGGTAGTGGTAGTGGTGGTGGTGGTATTGGTGGTTCCAGTACAAGTGGTAGTGGTATCAGTAGTGAGGGTGACGGTGTTAGTGAGCTGAGAGCTAACCTAATGCCTCCGCCGCAAGTAGACAAAGCTACGCGGGAAGAGTTACGCGCCCCAATCACACGCCCCCGATAGTAACACTTCTCCACCCGTACTTCGGTCCAGATACCTGTGTGGTCAGACATCCTCACTCTGTACGGCAGACTGCCACCACTGCTGCCACCTATTATGTCCCTGTGTATGAAGGATGTGAAGACAGCGTTAGTATTGTATATTTGTGTGTGTGTGTGTATGTGTGTGCGAGTGTGTGTATATTATAACTATTTATATTACTTCCATATAGGTATTTAATTAATATTAAATAAGTAAGAAAATCTAATTGAGTAAATATATATTGTGTGTTCAGTAGTTCAGCAGGCTAAGGGTGAGGTATTTGTAGCGAGACACATGGATAGTGTACGGATGAACAGTTATATCTATGTGAGTCGAACTGACAATCCACCTGACCGTGATGTTAGTGTGGTCAGTCTAGTTAGCTCTAAGCTAGCACTAGGCTGAACGCATGTAAGTTAATCACCCAACTACAACACCATAGTCACATGACACCCGCACACTTAAGCTATCACATGACTTGTACGTTCAATAACATAGTCACATGACACCCGCTCACACTTAAGATATCACATGACTTGTACTTTCAATAACATAGTCACCTGACACCCGCACATTTAGCTATCACATGACTTGTACATACAATAACATAGTCACATGACACCCGCTCAAACTTAAGCTATCTCATGACTTGTATGTACAATAACATAGTCACCTGACACCTGCACACTTAAGCTATCACATGACTTGTACATACAATAACATAGTCACATGACACCCACATACTTAAGCTATCTCATGACTTGTATGTACAATAGCATAGTCACATGACACCCGCTCACACTTAAGCTATCACATGACTTGTACGTACAATACAATAGTCACATGACACCCGCACACACTTAAGAGATCACATGACATGCACGTGACTAACTTATTAAGTTTCATCGAGAGCTTGAGTTTACCTCGCGGATAGTTGACGATGTTGTACGTGGTTCTATTCGCATGCTTGGCCTGTGTGTGAAGGTGTGGTATGTCACATAACTTATATGTGAAGGTGTGTTATGTGTGAAGGTGTGTGATGTGTGAAGGTGTGTGATGGGCATAGGCTCTAGCGTCTCGTAATAGCGATGGATCGAAGTGTGGCTTAATTATAGACCCAAGTTTATTGGAGATGGGACAGCAATTATCTTAAAATCTTACTTATCAAATATACATTTAAATTCAGAATAAAAATTCTGAATAGAACAGAACAATATAACACTATATTTTCATTATATATTCATAACATATTTTTTATATAATATAATAAATTATCATTATTAAAAATAAAACCTAAAATATTTCCTATATCATAATAATTGTTAAAAAAACTATTGATATATGTTTATTAATACATTTTTTTAATTATTTATAAAATGTTTTTTTTTCTATGTAATTAATGATTAAATATATTTCAAATACGAATATATTTCAGCATAATTCAAATAAAAATTAAATATATATTGACCCCATATCTGGGTTATATAGAGATTAACCAATTTATAGAATAATAATTAATATTAAATAACGAACAATACAATATTTGTCTATAGGTGAAAGTTGAATACATCGGCACTGTTAAAGCCTTTAAGGTAATATTAGGCAGACATGTTAACATGGGTGGGTAACTGTGTGTTAGATGTATGATGTGGTGGCCTGTTTATACTACTAGTATGTGTTACGATATCCATATAGGATAGTGTAGGCCTGTGTACATCACCCTTAAATGTTCATTAGTGTAGGTGAACATATAGATAGTGTTTAGTAGGAAATAGGTAGTGATGGTTAACTTGCTAGGGAATAAATAACACGCACACACACACAAACTAACACACAAACACATGCATACACACACGGGTGAGAGATAGAATTAACATTTTTGAGATAGAATTAATAAGGTCAATATTGTGAATTAGTGTTGTCAATAGTTGTAGAATCATAAGGTTGTAATCTATATCCTATATAATATACAGTGTATATATATATATATAATAACATATCGATGTGTGTATTAATCAATACTCTAATAACGACCTTTTGATTGACATGTTGAAGCGTCGATAGAGACGAGGATGAGGAGGAACCTTTCTTTCTCTGTGGGTACACTATCCAATAGCGCGAGGCTTTCAGAGATGATATCAGTGCCGAGTTAAGTTCTGCATCCAAGATGGCGTTAGCTGGCAAAGATTGTAGATTAATAACCATAGTATAGTACTATTAAAGCTACTATTATTAATACTGATGCTACTACTACAATACTACTACTACTACTACTACTGCTGTTACATTATATTATTTATATGATAAGTATGTAAATTTTGAAATATATAAGTTATATGAGCATGTATATGCATATATGAATTATATTACTAGTGATCTAATAATAACGGTTCAAACATTACTTATAGCCTATATATATATATATATATATATATATAGATGATATATTAGAAGATATAAAACTATCATACATATTATAAATTTAGCAAACAATGTAGGAGGCTTATTATATGATTTTATTTGTAATTAGTGCGCTTCTTTATCCCAGATATAACGGATACTTTATTCCAGTTATAACTTAAGATTAGGTTAATGTTAATGTTAATTACAAAATAAATGAATAAACTAATTATAATACTAAATTAAGCATATTGCTTGATACCTATTAGTGTATAGTTATAACTTTAGTATAAACTTATAGGAAATTATAGCTAACATATATCAATGGCATACTAGCTTTAAATTAATAATGCTTATGATTGTTTTATATCTTCTAATATATCATCTATATATAGACTATAAGTAAGGTTTTAAACGTAATCATTTGATTACAAATTAATTTACGTAATTCAAATTATATCTCATTGTAATAAGTAATCATAGGTTTATTTTAAATTTTAAGTTAGTGAAAAATAATGCAACCAAAATCCGTGTAATTTATATTAGTTTTACAATATTAGTGCTATCAATATTGAAAGTATTCAATTTATAATGGATCAAGTGATTTAATTAATCTACCCACCGAACGTAAATGTCACTCATCACTGATCCGTCAATGTGTTATATATTATTAAATGAATGTATTCAATTAAAGTAAATGATATCTACGGACATATTAATATATTAAAATAATTTCATAAATTTAACATAGTGAATCAAAGTTTGTTTTATGTGTATATAATAATTAGGATCGAGTCATCAATCCAATGATATGAAACATTACACCGAATGATATATTACAAGAGCAGGGTTGGCATTTGTTTACACTTATATATATATATAAAATATATTTATATATTAGTATACTTATAAGTATTAGAGATCATCTAACATATATTGATATATGTTGATAATCTATTTATGAACAAAATATATATATATATATATATATAGTTTATTTGGACTTGCTTTAAAATTAAGGGAAATTGTGTCGATAAGTTTTAAGTTTTTCTTCTACAAAAACCTGGGTGCAAACCTAAATCTGATAATAATAATATAAAATTTATAATAAATACAATATTCAATATATATATATACATATATATGATATACGTTGTGTATGTGATGTATAATACATCATATATATATTGTATATATATACATAGGGGCGTCGGAACAGGGGGGGGCGGGGGATATCGGACCCCCCCATTCAAAAATATGGGGGGGGCTAAGTATGTTTTGCCCCCCCCCATGAAATGTGTATTAATAAATTTTATATATATTAAATCTAGTATATTGTCTTTGTTAATAAAAAAATGTTCTAAAGAATTTGACCAAACATATGGGGGGGGCTAAGTATTCGCCCCCCCCTCCCACCCATGAAATATGATAATATTCATGAGAGAATCTCTGAGAGATACTTGTTATCTGGCGATATTAAGAATGAAATTATTCAACTATATTAATCTGAATTATTCAATATTTGATTATAAGGATCATAAGATATTAATGGAACTTTCTCAATTCAATGTTATGGAATTCAAGATATATCCGGAAGTGAGCAGGACATTTTGGTGGTTCGTTATTTGACATAAAAACTTGAAATGAAAAAAATATGCAAATGAATATGCAATATTACTGAGGAATCAACTTAGAAAATATAGCAAATTTAATATTATCTGAACTTTAACATCTTAACTTGCCTATTTCTAAATTAAGAGGACGTAATATAACGGTGCAGCTAATATGTCTGGTCAATATAATGGTGGTAAGACTATAATAATGAATATACAGCCATTAACTTTGTATACACAATGTGGAGCTCATAGCACAAACTTAATAGCATAATCATTAGATAATAATATAGGAAAAGAAAAGCCTTGAGAGTGGTTCATGATTTGGGATTATTATATGAACAAACGATCAAATTCCAGATTGTATATAATACTAATAATAACAAAGCAAAGACTTTGAAACCATTATGCCCAACAAGATGGACTGCGAAAATCATGTATTAAAACAACATTAGATCAATATAGTGGTATAATCGATGCACTGAAATAATATAAAGAATTAGAATATATTACCAATGACCACAAATATATTGAAAATGTATTATTAAAAAATATGAATAAGTCAAATATTTTTTCTATGAATATTTTAAGTTTGATATTTGAAATCTTGGATATGAAGGTGAAATCTTTCATGATACCAACAAATACTATTGGTAACATTTATAAAAAATATACTTGAAAGCATATATAATTATAATTATGTATAATCATAATACAAATCAATAATAAATAAACATAAAGTATCAGATAATAGTAAATATCCTAATTAAAAGGGTAAAGATGATTCTAATTAAATTGAATAATGATAGAAATAATTTGCACACATTCATTGAAGATATAGAAACAAAAATATTTTATATTTTATATATATAAATTTTTATATTGATTCAAGTTTAATAACCTACTTTTATAAACATATTATATAAAACATTTTATAAAATACAAAATAGCGTATAATAAATGTTTATAATAAAATATTATAATAATTTATTTTTATTTTAAATATATCTAATTTAATTTTCTAAGTATATCTAATTCATAGAATAATAATAAGAAATATAATATAAATTATTATAAATATGTATGAGATGAATAGTAATGAAAGTTCAAAAGACTATGTAAGGTGCATCATCTATTTAAAATAATATATGTATATAATATCATTGTTAATGTTATGTTAATATAAGAATGTGATTAGATATGATCAGTTAATATGTTAATATACTTTATCATTAATATTTACAGAATACAATATACTGAGTTGCTTGATAATATAATGATGAAAATTAAAACCAAATTTTATACTAAGGAAACATTATTTATATATTCTTATAAATTAAAGGAATCATTATTACAAATAATATAATTCATGAAAAAAAGGTTTGTTTTTTTAGATTAATCTTATTAATCCTATTAATTTACTACACTAAACGGATGTTATTAAAAAATGTATGAAGAATTAACGATTGAAAGATCGAATTTCCATATGTTCAGATCAATCAATACGTTCAATACCATCTGATGAAGATAAACATATACATGATTGAACAATCTCCTTAAATTCAAAAATATATTTTCCGGCATAATAGATTTGATCAAATTGTATTGGTTTGCCCCTCAAGTTCTGTCTCATGTTAGCGTGGATTTAGTAAGCTACGAATAATAAAGACGTTGTTACGATCTACTATGCTAGATAGTAGATTCAATGCATTAGTATTGGCAATTGTCAATCAAAAAATAATTTACACAATTGAGATGGGTATATTTATAAATAAAAATCTATATTTATATAATAATAAATTATGTAATATTTATTATTTATTTTCTAATATAATCCTACTTATTTTTATAAAAATTAAATATTATTAATTGCATATTAAAGGGTTAATATAGACTAAAGAGGTATACGATATTAATACGATATAGTTAGTAATTATATTAGTAATAAATAATAGGATATATAATATAAAATAGAAATAAATAGCCCCCCCCCATAAACAATATCGTTCCGACGTCCCTATATATACATATATGTATAAATCAATGATTGATTCAATGGAGTTAGTAGATCGGCATATCCGTGAATCTCGAAGCAGGCCGCCGATTATTATTATTATAATGTCAGAGTTCAATGTTTATTTTGGGGTTATGTTATTTCTTAGGTTTGGTTTTATTTTTAATATTTTTTTTAGCTGCATTATATCCCCAAGTGAGCCTATACAATATTGTGTTACTATAACATATATTATAATGCGTATAATATGCAGTAGTGCATATATAATTACCGCCCAAACTCTGATATTATTATAATAACAATCGGCGGCCTGCTTCGAGATAATTCGGCAGATCTAGTAGATATTGTATCTATATATTTATATGTATACTACTTTATTATATTAAAATATAGTGCGGCACATACGTCTGGCAACCTAATCGACCTGCTACCATACTTATTTTCGGTCGATTTATTAAATCAACCTTAGGTTGAACCTAAAGACAATTTCTGAGAAAATCTACCGATTTTATAAGTTTATTATAAACTTTATACTATAAACTTTATATAATGTTTATTTTATCCCTTATAATTCACTTAAAATGTTATATATATATATTCTAAAGAGTGTATAATAAGTCATATAGACTCTATAATATAATAACTTTAAAAACTTAAAGTTTTAAACTGAGTTTAGTTTAAATTAATTTCAAATTAAATTTGTAAATGGTAAAAATAAATATTTTAACTAACATTTTGAATTAATGGGTGATACAAAACTATAACATAGTATGCCATATATTACTAATTTATAAATATAAGAAAAATACATAGTATGTCAAATATATTTTAAAATCATATTTTAAAATATAATAAATGTTATTGTTTGATTTTAAATATTCAAAGACAAGCATATAAATAACACACAACTTAATCACTAGGTGTTTTGAGTCTTTAAATTCTAATAATAAATATTAATATTACACGTGAATGGTTTAAATTTAAAATATATCTATTAATACTCGTTAAAAAGTATTAATTAATAATATAATATAGCATTAAGCATTAATGTAATAATAATGCATATTAATCCTATCAGTTTATTTACTTAAAATAGCTATTAAATTACACTAATTATTGTAAAATATATTTGACCGGCTCAGATATTTTATTAAAATTTAATTTAAAGTTTATTACACACTTTATAATATACATAAAACAATATATACGAATAGTCAAATATGTTATGTATGTATATTTATTTATAAATATTGAAAGTATTATATACGCTTTTTATTAAAAGCGTTAAACTACACAAATAAAAAGTTATAATATAAATTTAAAAAATGTAAGTTACATTTTGTTATCAATTGTCTTGGTTTAAATTTATTGAATCCGTTTTTATATAGTATATTATATATATTAACCTAGTAAGTTTATACGTATACTTAGAATAATCATTATATGATTAATAATCAAACATAATAAATTATATACGAAATTATGTTAAAAATTAAATTTAAATTATTATAATAATTATATATATTTATAATTATTATGGGTATTTTATATAATATTAAATATCAATATTCTATAGCATAACCTAATTATAGAAGTATAGTATATTGAAATATAAAAATTATATCAATTAAGCAGGAATATAATATGAGACCATATTCTATTATTATAATAATTATATTTAAAAGTTGAAACATTCATTGAATTGATTAAAACATATGGTATCATGCTACCTAATTTATTAATAGGATGATTTTCATAATTATTATTATAATACCTCAATACAAAATAAATTTTAAAAATCATACTCTATAGACTATAGAGTCTATAGAATAGTCACTATAATACTATTATAATATAGTATAATAGTGATCAATAACTATTTTATTAAATTAAACTAATGAAACATTAAATGTTTATCAATTTGAATATGTTGTTGATAGGAAAAATGCATTGTATCATTAAATTCTATATAATAAATAGTTATATTATAAAATTAATCTATTATCATTCTATTATACACATATATTTTAATTTTGTAAACTATAAATCTATGAATATACGGTATACTATATACCCTATATAATGTTTAACATTAATATTATTTCATAATTTTATAACCTTTGATAAATTATAGATGGCAGCAAGTGCAGCTGTCAACCGAAAGGGAACCGCTAAATTAAACGAACTCCTCGATATTCAAGAAGCGATACAGAAGAGATGGCAAGATGAGAAAATCTTTGAAATTGATGCCGCCAAACCAGGATCAGATGAGGATAAGTTTGTAATATATGTACTTTTATTTATTATAATTTATAATATCAATGTATTACAAATAGTAATGGACAATTTTGTATTCTACAAGTGAATACCAATATTCGTATAATTAAATTCAATCATCGGAAAAATACTAAATCACTGAAAAGTATATATTGTATTAGCATTCGTTTTCGCAGTATACATTAAATGATAAAAGTTACTATTGTAGGATACATAGAGCAGGTGTCCATTCTAGATATTATTAATATTATATTATTGATGCTTAATCTATAATCATAACCCTATAAGTGTATCCTTCGTATAAGCTAAACATAGCTTATGGGTATCCCTCTGATTATTATAGACAATATTCGGTAAATAAATTCATTCATTCATAATCGTTGAACATTTACAGAAAAGAGAAGTTCTTTGTCACGTTCCCGTACCCGTACATGAACGGTCTCCTACATTTAGGTCATACGTTCTCCTTATCTAAGTGTGAGTTCATAGTCGGGTACCAACGATTGAAGGGAAAACGTTGCTTATTTCCGTTCAGTTTTCATTGCACCGGTATGCCCATAAAGGTTTCAATATAACGTACTTCTATATGGCGTGATTACACTATTAATAGTAGAATTACTATATCCTAATTTTAATCAAACATTAAACATTAATTCAGTGGATAACATAAGATTATATATTAAATATTGTTCACCAATCAGGCTTGTGCTGATAAACTTCGCTACGAGATGGAAACATACGGAAACCCTCCAGTGTTCCCCTCTGAAGCTGAGCTAGCTGCAGCGAAGGCATTAGAAGAGGCTAATAAATCTAAAAGTGATGAGATTATTATTAAAGATAAGGCTAAAGGAAAGAAGGTTGTCATACAAATTTGTGTAATGGAAAACGTATTTTAAAAATATTAATATTTCAATTTTGTAATTGCAAAATTCTCATAGCAGCAAATTTGGCAACAATTAATTGATATTTATTTTAAATATTGTTTAAATAATCTACCCCAAATAATATAGCATATTTGATGTTTATATACAAGCATTTTATAGTAATTTTTATTCTTTTTTAAAATTTGAAAACAAAGTATTATAAAATTTATCATAGAGCTATGTCTACAGCTCTGTAATAAATGAATATTGTACATAAATATATAATAGATATATATTATATTTTAGAGTAAAGCAGCTGCAAAATCTGGTGGTTTAAAATTCCAGTGGAACATAATGCAATCTCTCGGCATTAGCGATGAAGAGATAGTGAAATTCTCAGATCCTCAGTATTGGCTACAGTATTTCCCCCCATTCGCCCAACAAGATCTCATCAGCATGGGTCTAAAGGTAATCATTATGTTACCATCACTATTCAATACTAATTATTATACATTAGAATTATAATTAAGTATTTATATCCTGTAATGATAATATTGATATTATATCATAATAATGATATTATGACAATAGGTGAAATTATGACTAAAACATTAACAAACCTGTTTAATAAAATAATTGTGACAGAGAATCCACCAAATGACTGGTCTAAGATGATAATAACACCAATCCACAAAAAAGGTGACAAACTGAATGCCGCAAACTATAGAGCCATTGCACTATTACCAATACCAGGTAAAATATTCTGAAAAATATTGATGAACAGATGCTCGCACATAATTGAATCATCAATGAGTGACTCTCAATTCGGTTTTAGGCCTGGTAGAGGAACCACGGATGCAATATTTATTATAAGGCAGTTAATCGAGAAAGCAAAAGAGCACCAAATACCGCTCCATTTCCATTTTATTGACTTTAAAGCAGCATTTGACACTATTTGGAGAGATGCACTTTGGAAGATGCTGCTTAAGATAGGTATCCCAAATAAACTTGTCGAAATAATAAAAAATCTATATGATAAAACGGAATGCTCCATAATAGCTGGAGGAGAACTATCTGATTGGTTCCCAGTTAATATTGGCGTGAGACAAGGCTGTATTATGTCACCAAGTTTATTCAACATATTCCTGGAATATGTAATGAAGGGTGTTAAAAGTTTGAACCGTGACTTTCAATTAAACGAAAATATGTCTGTTGATATCAGATACCAGACGATACGACACTCATATCTGCTGTATTCGAAAAACTGCAACTATCTACATTGGAACTTGAACAAGCTTGTCAAAAATGGGGTTTGAAGATAAATCCTCTTAAATGCGCAATAATTACACCAGATAGCAATGCTGAAATTGAAATCGACAACAACGTTGTTCCCAAAGTTTCCAAGTTCAAATTTCTGGGTAGTCTTGTTCCAGACTGCTCCTCAGATGTTCAACACCGAATATCAATGGCATCACAAGCTTTCGGTCGACTGAGAACGATATGGTCATCAAAAGACGTGTCAATACATCTTAAGACTAGACTTTACGGGGCACTCATTCTGCCGATTGCCACATACGGTTCAGAATCATGGACTACAAGACGAAAAGAAATAGATGCGCTACTAGTGTTTGAAATGAAATGCCTTAGAGCTATACTCCGTATTACTAGGTCTGACAGACTCAGAAACACCATGATACGAAAGAAACTAAACATAAGCGAGACGATAGAAGACATCGTTCTTAAAAGAAGACTTCGCTGGTTTGGTCATGTTGTCAGGAATACGTCAACACTACATTCCAGCTACAAGCTAGATTTAAAAAAAAAGAGACCAAGATGACGCCCGCCAAAAAGATGGTCTGATGGCATAAGGGAACAGTGCGGTGAGCCACTCTTAAATATAGAGAGACGAGCCAAACGACGAGATGCCTTCGGAAACTATGTATTCATGTGGAAAGCAAAGGGACGATAATCCTACGCATTTAAGTCAAGTCAAGTAAGTCAATGATATTAATTGTAAAAATTTCATAAATAAAATTTTTGCAATATTATTTTCATCCTAATATTTCGCGCTGACATAATTTATAACCCCTCTAACTCTGATATGTATTAATGACTCGCAGGTGGACTGGAGACGGAGTTTCATCACAACAGACGCTAACCCTTTCTACGACTCATTCGTACGCTGGCAGTTCGAGAAGCTGAGGGCTGCGGACAAGATTAGGTTCGGCAAGAGATACACTGTGTTCTCTCCTAAAGATGGGCAACCTTGTATGGATCACGATCGTAGTTCTGGAGAGGTTTACATGTGTTATAGTTGTGGCGATAGTGCAGTATTCTCTTTTAGGTGTATGTTAAATAGCTAGACACGACGTCATATTTATTAATAGATATGTAGAATTGTTCTAGAAATATACCAATTTAAGAATAATATTTATATTTTTTTATATTTGAACACTTGTAAAAATATATTATTAATCTATTTAATTATATTAACATGTATATTATTTTATATTATGTATATTTTCACTAATATAAACAATATTTTTCTATTCTATAATAAATGTATTAGCGGCATTTATACTATATAACATAGCTTGATATTTAATTGATGCTAAGCAACCGATATTAAAATTAAAAATACAAATATTTAATAAATATCTCAGATTTTAGTAAGTTGATTAAAATATTGTGAATAACATTTTTATAATATTTGCTAATAACATTAATGGATTTAATTAGACTCATATACTTAATAAGTGATAATTATCGAACACCAATAATTATCACTTTATTTTACTATTATCATGAATATCAGATATTAGGTTTTACAATTGTTAATATTTAATAATTTCCCAAAAAAATAAAAATAAATAATAGATGCTTATCAATGTTTGAATAGAGGTAAAAATGTTAATATTGGGCTATATAATTGCAGTTTGTACTACAAACTTGGTATGTGTTTAAATTAAAAACAGTCTATTTTTATGTGCATTGATATAGTATACATAACATTATGTTTTTCATGGATTTATATATATTGTGTGAATTTTACTTGTTTATTTATTTAAATAAATGTTAAAATATAAGATGGGTTATTTAACTTTCTCTAAATATTTCTAATGAGATATACAAATTTTACATTTTAATAATTGCCAAATTACTATTATATTGAAACATATACTAAATGTATCTAATTCACTATGACTTGCCAATTTCCTAGACAATTATTTATTTAATTTTGTTTAATGTAGAGTTTGATACATCAATAATATATATATATATATATATATATATATATGCATGCATGTTACACATACAGGGAGTTGGACCACAAGAATATACACTTATTCAAATGAAGATTTTGCAACCATATCCAGACGTCTTAAAGTTTGTCCTACATATCATATTTAGCATCTACTATTTCATATAAATGTCACTTTGTATGTTGCGTATCCACTTAAAATATATGATGATTACTGCTAATGGGGTTAAAGGTCGCTAGTTGTGACCTTGACTTCTCTAGTTTGACCTCGTGTTGAACCATGAGAAAAACTGCAGTGGCCATCTGATTAAGTATAGATACTTTAAATATACGGATAAATTGATCTATTTATATATTAGTTCAGTTATATTTATTTATATATCCTATCAAATATGATGATTACTGCTAATGGGGTTAAAGGTCGCTAGTTGTGACCTTGACTTCTCTAGTTTGACCTCGTGTTGAACCATGAGAAAAACTGCAGTGGCCATCTGATTAAGTATAGATACTTTAAATATACGGATAAATTGATCTATTTATATATTAGTTCAGTTATATTTATTTATATATCCTATCAAATATGATGATTACTGCTAATGGGGTTAAAGGTCGCTAGTTGTGACCTTGACTTCTCTAGTTTTGCCTCGTGTTGAACAATGAGAAAAACTGCAGTGGCCATCTGATTATGTATCTATTTATATGTTAGTTCAGTCATATTTATTTATATATCTTATCAAATATGATGATTACTGCTAATGGGGTTAAAGGTCGCTAGTTGTGACCTTGACTTCTCTAGTTTTGCCTCGTGTTGAACCATGAGAAAAACTGCAGTGGCCATCTGATTATGTATCTATTTATATATTAGTTCAGTTATATTTATTTATATATCTTATCAAATATGATGATTACTGCTAATGGGGTTAAAGGTCGCTAGTTGTGACCTTGACTTCTCTAGTTTTGCCTCGTGTTGAACAATGAGAAAAACTGCAGTGGCCATCTGATTAATTATGTATTTATATTTACCATTATACTATTAATATATAAATATAATATTTAATATTAATAATACTATGCTGTGATAGATCATTGAAAGATAAAGAAGTAAACTTGGTGGCAGCGACATTACGACCCGAGACGATGTACGGTCAGACGAACTGTTGGCTAAAGCCTGACATGCAATACATTGCGTTCGCTGTGGACGGTGAAAGGTCACACGATAAGACTTCCGTGTACGTTTGTACCCCTCGAGCCGCTCGTAACATGTCCTATCAGGGCTTTACCAGTGAGAACGGAGTCTATCGTACTTTGGCCTCATTCACCGGTCAAGACATCATGGGCGTGGCTGTGTCAGCCCCTCTGTCCAAATACTCGAAGATCTACACTCTTCCGATGATGACTATTAAACACGATAAGGGTACCGGAGTTGTAACTAGCGTTCCTTCTGATTCCCCTGATGAT
Source organism: Osedax fenrisi (assembly GCA_964019155.1). Classification (NCBI taxonomy): domain Eukaryota; kingdom Metazoa; phylum Annelida; class Polychaeta; order Sabellida; family Siboglinidae; genus Osedax; species Osedax fenrisi. The sequence continues at coordinate 1,269,480 of OZ025241.1, read as the reverse complement.
TTCGCAGCTCTCAGGGATCTCAAGAATAAACAGGTTCATCCTCCTCATCCTCCTCCTCCATATATATCACCTTATTATCCACCTCCTCATACTCATCTACATATATCACCTCATATATAACATCCTCCTCTCTTTCATGCCATGTTTAATCATATCTATTCACATGTACAGCCGATGAGAGAGAAATTCGGACTAAGCGATGATAAAGTACTTCCATTCGAACCAGTTAGTTGAATTACCTATGTATAAATATGTGTTGGCGGCAGAGATATTGTAAACATAGTTTATTATATATTATATAGATTGTATATATTATGGATATATTGAGGATATATTTAAATAAATTTTTTTTGTATTACAATTTAATTTACACTATATATTATATAGTGTAATTTATTTGAATTCAACTTTACATATAAATATTTTTAATTTTATATAGTACATGCTATCGTTGATTATATATACATTTTAATTATTATTATAATATATGTAAACAGATTACATCTAATAGATATATTTAACTATATATAATGATAGTATCAATTATTATTTCTTTTAAAAAATATCCAAAATATGTTAAAATACATATCTTATTATTATAATTTCATTAAAATAAGGGTTATTTAGCTACTTTATAATAATATCTTAATCGCTATTAAACTATATGATTATTTATTTAGATTTATATCTGATATATATCCCTAAAGAACATATTTACATCTCATACTGGAACATCAGTATTAAGTATAACTACCATGTAGGTGCCGATAATAGAGGTACCAGAGTTTGGAAACCTGTCTGCCATTGAAGCCTGCGAGAGGTTAAAGGTCACCAGTCAGAACGACAAGGAGAAACTGACCACCGCTAAAGAGATGGTCTACTTAAAGGGTTTCTACGAGGGTATTATGCTGGTTGGTAACTTCAAGGGAAAACGAGTTCAAGACATCAAGAAATCCGTACAGAAGGAACTTATAGATCAGGTTATTCATTGATTTATATTTTAAGCAAATATATAGTCGAGAGTATAAATATTTACTAAATATAATATATGTTATTAAGAAACAAAGAATAACACGACATTTAAAAAAAAAATTTTTACAGTTACCTCAAAGGTTATTAATGTTGATAAAAGTTATTGTTGATTATCTCTGTTATGTAATATTTGAAGTCTATAAATGATGTGGTGATTTTCATTTATTATTCTTACTTATATTCACTATAAATAAACTATATTTATGTTAACTTAAAGCTTTTTATTTTATATTATAAGTGTTTACAATTCTATAGTAATTCTATTTGTATGTATATATATGCTTAGTAAGAATTGCTTATTCAATCATAATTCTATTCTTCATAACCCTCCATATTCTAAACATACAAATTTCTTTAACTTCCATATAATGTATTACTGACATTTACAAATATTTACATATCTATACCTGTATATATATAAATAATAATTTCGATAGAAAACTGCGATTTTATACATGGAGCCAGAGAAACTGATAATGTCACGTTCGGGAGATGAATGCGTAGTAGCATTATGCGACCAATGGTAAGCAGCTACCTTCATAAAGGTCAACAATACCACTACAAGGTCACCACCCCTTTCAGGTATTTAGTCTACGGTGAAGAGCAATGGAAGAAAGATATAACCGATCATCTTCCCAACATGAATCTCTTCTCCGAGGAGGTTAAGCGTAACTTTGACGCTACTTTGGACTGGCTCCAAGGTCACGCCTGTTCGAGGTCATTCGGGCTAGGTATGTGTAATAACCTTCACGTCATCGCGACCTTCACCTAATCTTCAATTATTACGTTGACTTTTAGGAACCAAACTTCCCTGGGACACTCAATACCTAATAGAATCTCTGTCTGATTCCACTATTTACATGGCTTACTACACCATCGCTCATCTACTGCAAGAGGGTAGCTACGATGCTTCTAAACCTGGTCCCCTCGGTATCAAGTTAGTTACCCCCCTAGTAACCCTTAGTAGTAGTACTAACCCCACTCACCCACCCACTCACCTAGACCCGAACACATGAACTTTGACACCTGGGAGTACATCTTTGGAGAAGGTGACAAACTACCTAAAGACTGTCTCGTGAAAGCTGCACATTTAACCCGCATGAGGGGTGAATTCAGAGCTTGGTACCCCGTAGACTTGAGGGTGTCCGGTAAAGATCTAGTACCCAACCATCTCACCTACTACCTGTACATTCACGCAGCTATATGGCCCGGTCAACAAAAGTAAGTGTTACTATAGTATCAGTACTGTAGTATCACTGTGTACAATGCTGATGTTACTAGGACGAGATGGCCTCAGGGAATCAGAGCTAATGGTCATCTACTGTTGAATTCAGAGAAGATGTCTAAGTCTACAGGCAACTTCTTGACCCTGAGAGAAGCTATTTCTAAATTCTCTGCTGATGGTAATTTAATGTAAACATTATTAAATAATAACATGTATTTAAGTTAATAATATTTACTTTACTGTAAGTTCATGATTGTATTGATGAGTAGACTAATGTAACTTAATAATATCATACCTAATAATATACTTAATAATATCATACCACATTACTCCATATTGGCTCCAGATATAAATAAAATGTTCCTAATATATTTCTTATATATTTCTTACAATGATTACAATAATAAATGTATCTTATCTTATCATATCTATATACAGATGAAACCCATAACCCTCTCATAAGATAACTTACTCTGGTTCCTAATGCACACACATAACAACACACACACGCACAGGTATGAGATTCTCTCTAGCAGATGCTGGAGATAGTATAGAGGATGCTAACTTCGTGGAGAGCATGGCTGATGCAGGTCTGTTGAGGCTGTACTCTTTCTTAGAGTGGACCAAGGAAGTGCTTGCCACCCGCGACACTCTCAGAACATCCACTGTTGATACATTCAGTGATAAAGTATTCATTAGGTTATACTAGTGGTATAGACGATATAGATATTGATATGCATATATCGTTAAGCGATATCCCAGTCAAATTTAATAATTTAATTAAATATAATTTGTAATTCAATAGTCACTATATTGAATTATTTAATATGTTATTTATATCAACAACTTAGATCTTAAAATATTCAATAAAATATAAAATAGGTAGTTAGTACTATTTAAAAAAAATTTAATATTTGAATATCATTTCTTTAAATATGTAGTTTGAATTTATATATAAATTATCTATTATAAAATCGGAAATATTTGACTTGAATATTAGTAAATGTTCTAAAACTAATAATTTGAAGCAGCCCATATCGGGCTAGTGAAAACGTAAATTAATATTATTAAACAAATACCCCCTATATTGGGTAATGTGATATTACATAATCACATTATTATTATTTTTACACACATGTATACAGTGAGATGAACCAGGGAATTAAGGAATCAGCTGTGCAGTATGAAAACATGATGTTCAAGGAAGCCTTGAGAGTCTGTTTCTACGAGTTCCAGGTAATCTATGAACTACATCATTACCCCATTGCCCCATATGTATAACCCTCTCATCTATCTTTCACTCTCTCCCTCTGTCTCACTATAACATTGCCCCTTTAACCCATATGCATACCTCTTTCTCTCTCTCTATCTATGCACCTTTCACTATAACATTGCCTATGTGATATAAAACACTATAGCCATCACTACGTTACAGGCATCTAGAGACAAGTACAGAGAAGTGGAAAGTAGTGGAATGAGACTTGATCTAGTACTGAGATTCATTGAAGTGCAGACGTTGATATTGTCTCCCCTATGTCCCCATCTCTGTGAACACATCTGGTCTCTTCTAGGCAAGGTTACAGTCAATTCAGCTACAGTCTTCAGTGTAATACTGATTTAACTAGCTATACGTCTATTCCGATGATAATCATATTGTTAATCATTCAGACATCTAGTATCATGAATGCTAAATGGCCTGAAGCAGGAGTAGTAGATGAAACCATATTGGAACAGTCAAACTACTTGACGGAATCCAGCCACGATTTCAGACTTAGGTACAAGACAGCGATGAACACAAAACCCAAGGTCGTACCCCGGCAATCATTCGACCTTCAACCTAATCATCGTGTTAACATAGAATATATGATTACAGAAAGGTCAACCTAAGAAGGTCGCGGTGAAACCCACTCACGCTACTATCTGGGTAGCCAGAACATTCCCTGCCTGGCAGACAGTCGTTCTCAAGGCCATGTCCAAGCTATACGCTGAACATAAGAACAGTTTACCCGACAACAAACTGATATCGGCAGCCCTCGCTAAGGAATCCTCCATCAAGAAGTACATGAAGAAAGTGATGCCATTTGTACAACTAGTTAAGGTAATGTAATTAGGTTATTTAAGGATTTATTTTATGATCGTATAATTTATCATTTTATATATTTTCTTTAGACCCAAACCTCTAAATCTATCATGTAAGATTTAAATATTATATTATTAATAAAGTCTTCGATTACATAAATATTCATATGTAATCAATATAGTGGTTATAGTGCTGTAGTTATGCACTGTAGCCACATATATGTTATTAGGTAGGTAGACATTCTTCAATACCTTCTATGTATTTTAATGAAACATCTTATGAGTAGACAATTTATTTGTTTACACAGTTATTTTCATGTATTTCTGATTTTAATATTAATTAAATTATTATTACAGTAATATCATATATAATATTTACATAACTATTTTATTATATAAATGTTGACGATAATATCACAATTCAAAGTATATTTATAAATAAAACTATTATTATATGGATATATACTGATGATACACATATGATACTAATATCTAAAGGATGATGTCGTAAACAAATATTATGTAATATGCTATGTATTAATAATTATAAATCTGTGATATAAAATCAGCTGAAAGTTGAAGTATGAGAATTATATTTGTTATTATAATAAAACTGGTATCATTGGAAAGCATATTTAATCATAATACAAGTTATATTTTGATTTTTTCGAATTTGTATTTAAAAAATTACCATCAAAAGTGTGCAAAATCTACATTCACATATTTGTCATTAAATATTAGCAAATGCCTATCCACTTAATTATATATCTGCCAATGATAGTAGCCAATGATTACATGATGTATGTATTGCGAGTGCGACTATATAACCAGTATAGCAGGATAATTTGATTATATGATATTGATGTGTTTTTAGTGAGTTACTTTATTTAAATGCACGATTATGTTCTATTTACAGATATATACATGTAAATAGATTGAAGTGGAAATAGGTGGTATTGTAAACAAATCAATTCATCAACTCAATTCAAATATCAATTCAATATTTAAATATATCTATTCATGATAGGTATAATTTATCATTTATTTAAAACAATAGTGGTGAACTATTGGTAATCTTACTCTGGCAACTCCACTCCACTCCTTGTCATGTCTTCATTCTTTTCATTATTATAAATTTCAGGAAAATGTCAGTAAAAGTGGAAAATCTGCAATGAACTTAGAAATTGACTTTGATGAGAAGTCCATCCTTACAGAAAATATTGAATACCTGACCAATACTTTAGAGGTACTTACTACTACTACTACTATTACTACTACAATACACACATTCATAATAGTTACAAGGTAGTATCGAACTTCAATACTCGGATTCTGCAGATGAGAAGATAAAAGATGAATGTTGTCCCGGAAAACCCTTCATAGTGTACTCTGTACAGGTTTGTGACAGTCTCCAACCCTTACACCCCCGATTACAACTAATACATACCATAGGAAGGAGTTCAAATGAAGCTAGTGAACCCTCAGGTAGGCTCCAGTCTATTGTCTATGACTATCCCTATCTATAACGGTGATACAGTCAGCAAACTAGTGTCTCGAGTGGCTTCTAGTAACAGATACATTAAAGGTTAGCCCTTGCCGACCCTCTGATGACCTCTAACGACCTCTACTACTACTACAGATGAGAGTAAGCTGAGAGTTCTCCGCTACGATGACCCCGTGAATGGACCTAGGAGAATACCCGAGTTTAATGATCCAGAGAAGGATAGAACTTCTCTAGTCTCTGGAACCTTCAATGTTGATGTCGATAAACAAACAGTCTCATTGGATGATATCATCATCGGAATGAATCTCGTATACATTGTTGATTAGTCATCATCATCATTGGCATTATTTATGAATTGTTATGTATTTGTTAGTGTTGTTATAATAAATTGTTAATGCTGCTTCGATATTGCTTTATTGACATGTAATACTGATAAATATATAAAAAAAATAAAACCGTGTTGAAATAATAACTTAGGTGGCATCACCCCTGCAACAATATCGTGACTTGCATTCAAGGTTAGCGCAGCCATTGGCTAGAGATAACATGCTTATCTCATTGGTGAGTACGTTATCACAGAACCAGAGATACTCTGGACATAGGTTGGGACATCTGGACACTAGTAATTGTAGAGAAGTCGTGGTCAACATGCCGAGACCTGACAGGTCAGCATACTTTAGTCTCGGGTGATAGATAGCCATTAGCACGCTGTAATGAAGAGGTATGATTGTATGTGTGTATCACTGAATGTAGAGAGGACTAACTTTAATCCATAATCTGTGATTTGATAACATCCTGACAGATTTAAATATTCTAAATGTGACTGTTTCTCTGAGGCTGGATCTCTGTTAATCACATTTGTAAACATGTATTATGTATTGTTCCTCAATATATATAATAGAGTTCATATATAAATAATTATTTAATAGGTGTATATACTAATAGCAAAGATTTTCCGAAGGAAAGATCTTGCACTTGTGTATATTTGTGTAACCTAATAATTCGATATGGCCATCTAGCGGTATTAGTCAGATAAAAAGAATTTTCTATATGTATAGTAATTTCTTAATTAAAATATCACATGTTATAATATTTCATATACTATTTCGCCATCTAGTGTTAATGGTCAGATTCATTTTAAATTTACATTTTTAAAGGTACTAGAGATAGATAGGGAGTGCAATATCTTTCCTTTCGAAAATCTTTGCTAATAGCAAATAATAACATAAAATATCATTGATCGAAATACTATTGATACATTTTAATTACCATAAAGAATATAAATAGAATGTAGTCTTTAATTTGAAGATTTAATATAAAATACAAAGTAATTCACATATTTCTTACGAAATTAACGAATATAATAAGTTTAACTTTATAATTAGTAATGTACGATTTTCTTACTTTATTTTAATTAACTTTTAAAAGTGTTTATAATAAATTTAATATTCTACATTAAGTTTTTATACAAATATTGTTAATTAATAAAAATTAATTTCTCACTCCCGTATACAAAATAATATGAACACATGTATTTATTATTACAATGATTTCATTAAATAATAAACATAAAAATGGAGATAACTAAAATGCATAATTTTATAATTAATTAGTAAATGTTTCAATATTATAAAATTAATTCATTACAGAATGATTATAATTATATAATAGTACATATACCTAATGAAGGGTTCATTTACATCAATAACTAATATTATTATAGATTTTTGATTTATCTATTGGCATTGAATTTATACTAGAACATGTCTGGGTTATCAAGGAATAGTTAAATAATATATTAGAACATTTTCTAAAATGAAAAATACATATATTACATATGCAGAGCACTTACTCATTTTAATTTTTTAAAATACAAAGTAATTCACATATTTCTTACGAAATTAACGAATATAATAAGTTTAACTTTATAATTAGTAATGTACGATTTTCTTACTTTATTTTAATTAACTTTTAAAAGTGTTTATAATAAATTTAATATTCTACATTAAGTTTTTATACAAATATTGTTAATTAATAAAAATTAATTTCTCACTCCCGTATACAAAATAATATGAACACATGTATTTATTATTACAATGATTTCATTAAATAATAAACATAAAAATGGAGATAACTAAAATGCATAATTTTATAATTAATTAGTAAATGTTTCAATATTATAAAATTAATTCATTACAGAATGATTATAATTATATAATAGTACATATACCTAATGAAGGGTTCATTTACATCAATAACTAATATTATTATAGATTTTTGATTTATCTATTGGCATTGAATTTATACTAGAACATGTCTGGGTTATCAAGGAATAGTTAAATAATATATTAGAACATTTTCTAAAATGAAAAATACATATATTACATATGCAGAGCACTTACTCATTTTAATTTTTTATTTATTTGTTTTTGTTGTATAAAATATATATTCTATATACTATTAAAATATATTTTATTTATTTATCAAATATATGAATGTACAAAATCAAGTTTTAGTTCTTGTATTTATATATATATATATTTTAAGAAATATTTTATTTTTTATTGCATACAAAAATGGGATCATAACAAGAATTCGACAGCAAGGACATGAACACATACTTGCGGGAGTTATATTTATATTGCGGGAGTTGAAATATTCAAATAAATATACATACGCGTGAAAGTAGATCCTAGCATATAGTAATTATATATATGTATGTATGTGTGTGTGTGATAAAAATAAATCTAGCTCCAGCTAGATTAGAACTCGGGATCCAGAAGTCGACTTTCTGCTTAGAACGCATCATTTATAGCACTGAGCCACAACCCATGTTATATATTATGCTATTCATTTTCCTATTTAAAAAACATTTATATATATATATATTATAAATAAATAATTAAAAAAAAAAATTACAATTACAATTATTACTATCAGAAATTACTCGATTATAATTTGAATATATTACGTACGCATGAGATCGATATAGTTTTAGAATGTCCATTTAATTTCAAGTAGAATCAATATATTATATATGTATAATACTATATGTCATAAATATGCTATCCGTTATAGTAATTGTACAATGAAGTATTTGTTAATAAATTTGATTTTTAATTAATTTTTAATTAAATTTAAATTATTAAACGGACATTCTAAAACTATATCGATCTCATGCGTACGTAACATATTCGAATTATAATCGAGTAATTTCTGATAGTAATAATTTAAATTTAATTAAAAATCAAATTTATTAACAAATACTTCATTGTACAGTTACTATAACGGATAGCATATTTATGACGTATAGTATTATACATATATAATATATCGATTCTACTTGAAATTAAATGGACATTCTAAAACTATATCGATCTCATTCGTACGTAACATATTCGAATTATAATCGAGTAATTTCTGATAGTAATAATTTAAATTTAGTTTAAAAAAAATTATTTATGTATAATATATATATATATATATATTATATTTATATATATATATATAATATATAATATATATATATAATTCATATATATATATAGTAATAATTTAAATTTAGTTTAAAAAAAATTATTTATGTATAATATATATATATATTATATTTATATATATATATATATATATATATATATATAATATATATATATATATATACATGTATGCGTATTATATATACATTATAATTATTATATACATGTATGCGTATTATATCTGAATAATCGCGTATGAATATAAATTATATTGCAAATCATTTAAATGCATAACTCATCACTGAATGTAACGAGCCTATAGCAAACTATGTTGCGCGCTCGCAGTATATTTAAAGTTCATGTCCTTGCATTGCAGTGTTGCTGTTGGATTCTTGTGATCATCCCAAAAATGTTATATGAAAAGTGTATATAAATATATAGTAATATATATATATTTAAATATATTTAGTTGTATTATTATGTTTATCTGTATTTCATAAAGTATATTTTTATTTGAATAATAAATAATAAATATTTTCATTTGATTAATATGGAAACATTAATTGTATATTTTCAAGGTTTTTAATACCATCCATGATAATATAATTGAAATAGTAATTGTATATTAATGATGATAGATTGCATTTCTAATGTACCTATTGATTGTATGTATACATACTATGTATCAACACATTCATGTGTGTGTGCATATATTAAATAATTTATATATATATAAATTAATCTAGATAAACAATATGACATAAAATATAAATAAACAGTATATATAAGTGTGTTATTGCATGTTTCTGCATGTATTATGTGTATAAATGGTATATATGTGTACATTTGACTATATACATATTATTTGGTTGATACAATTTTTAAATGATAATTAACAAGTGTTTATAATAACATGATAATATGAGATCAAAATAAAATCGCAATATATGCTTGTGATAAATAACAAAAAATACTTTATAAATTGGCAAATAGAAATAAATGAGTTTTTAATAATGTCTTGAATGATGAATGTATGCGTGCTTGCTAGTACAACCTGGTATGTGAGAATACAATTTATGAACACTACATACAGGGTTGGCCGATATTGGGTTTTTGAGTTTAAACATTTTGATATTTTTTGTGATATTTGTAGTTTTTCGATTTTTTAATTTAATAAATTATACATTTAATAATTTTAGCATTGTGTAAATAATTCTAGATTTTAAGAAAATACATAAATAATGTTATAAAATGTATATAATATTAAAATATGAATATAATAAATAGTATAACCTCCCTTGTAAAATACTATTAAAATCAAATTCTATAGAATAAATATAATATTTTTCATGACATTTTAATTCAATAAAAATACAATTTCATAGAAATTGATTCAATAAAAAAAATATTTTATTACAATTCTATAGAATAAAATTACATACAAAATAATACAATAGAAAATATTAAAAAATTAACCTTATATAAATAAGATATTTTTATGATTTTGATATCACTGTTTTATATATTAAATTAATATACTTCATTCTTGTATATTATACAATAAATTAATAATAAACTATAATTTTTTCAATTTGTATAATAAACTATACTTTTAATCATTTTATACCTTTAATTTTTTTTATGAAAAACCACAAAAAAACCCAAAAACCACAGCAACATATTTGGGATCTTTGGGGTTTTTGCCATCCCTGACTACATATACCATATGATATATATGATATATGTATATCATATATATGTGTTACAACACATATTCTCCTAAATGTATATTAATATTAATAAATCTAATTTTTAATTAATCAATTATTAGACTGAGATTAAATTTAAATGTAAGAAAATAAATTAAATTTACTCTTTTTAATATATAAATAAGATAGCATCTATAACTTATTATATGTTTATTATATAATAAAACAGGTTTATTATGGTAGTAAATGATTATAAATTCTAGGAAATATATATATATATATATATTTATTCTAGGAATATACTTTACAATAAAAATATATTGTTTTAATAATTATCCATATGGTATATACATCAGCTGATATTGGGTTTAAATATTTTCATATTTCTTAAGGTTTTTGTGGTTTTTCGATAATATTAATAAATTATATATTTATTAATTTAAATTGTAAGTTTAATATATACCAAATATTAAATTATCAATAATATAATGTTATATTCAGGGGATTAATTAGGGGAAAAATTTAGAAACAAATTAGTGTCATAATTTATTTTTTCAATACATTTTTATTTTGTATATGTTTAACACTATATGAGAAATAAAAGTAAGTTTCAAATTTGATCATAATCGAAATTTGTTTTCATAATAAATGGATTTATATATTTTTAAAATTTATAATGTGATAAATAAATATTTGCATGTAATTGTATACTAATTATTTATGTGTACTAGTTATTTACAAAATGTTAAAAGGGTGTTAATTTAGGTATACATGTATATATATATTTAGATATACATATATACATGTATAATTGCAATTATAATGATGTTTATCTAATGATCCACGTGTATATAGCATAGTATACTGTAGAGGCTCAGTGTAACACATGTATTAGGTGCACGAGTACTTACATTTCACTCATGCCACTGGCTAGGCATCTCATCGTGCTGTCGGAAAGATTTGAACAACCCGCGAAACTAATCCTCCTAAGCTTGCTGCAACTTCCCTTCCTTATTATACTGTTGTGGGTAACATGTCGAGATTAGGTATAGCAGTATAGCCAAGTGGCATTCACTTATAAATGGAAGTTATAAGTGTAACAATATCAATAGGTGATAACATAGAATAGAGTGGGTTTCACAGTACTAAATCAGGCCTACTTTTATAGACTGATATCTGGCTGTTATTTATTCGTTTTAAAACATTTACCCGATATCTCAAGCAAGTCACGAATATAAAAGGTAATGCTTATATATAACCGCGCTCACAAGGCGTGTACATCTACCTTCCCTATAATGGTATAGACATTCACACAGAAACTCGCCGATATTTATGTTCAGTGATATCAGGCTGTTTATTTGGTGTATCAGTTTCCCCCCGAGGTATTTAATTAGACTATATTTGATATTCAAATTTTAATTACATTATTTTATCTCGCATATAATTATTTCTAGGTCATGTGATAATCCCCCTATATCACGAGTAAGACACTCGTGTCACATGATAAGGGTCATGACTCATGAGTGACAGGTGAGAGAGTTACAGGTTAGACTAACCTTTTGAATGCGAGGTCACCTATAGTAGTGTAGTCGATGTAGAGCTCTTCGATGTTTGGACAGAACAACAGGATTCTGTGTAGCTGTTGTCACGAGTTATTAGTGGTCTCTCTCGTGTGTTAGTTAGTAAAGCAGTAAGTAGCTTATTCAAGTGAATTGTATCCAACTAAACATTAACTAATAAGCATTATATATATAAAACTATTTCATCTATATATTATATGTATATTTGTTATTATATGATGATGATGATGATGATGATGATGATGATAAGTATTTATTTAGACACTATATATATGTATAGTAAGTTACTTATAGTAACATTTATATATTTTTATTTATAGGGATATATTTGAAAATATTTTAATTATTTCAAAGTATCAACATCAAATATGTATTATGTATGTATATGGTATCCGGAAAAAAACAGGAAAATAAATAACGGAAAAAAAATAACAGTAAAATAAAAACTAGAAAAAAAATGACAAAAAAAAATACCAAGAAAAAGAATACCAGGAACAAAAATAAACAGTAAAAATAAAAAATGTATCTCAATTAATAATAAAAAAATGATTAGGTTTTCTGAAACAACTAATTCGGATATTAGTTTTTTTTTAAATTAGAATAATTTTGCACATTGTATATAAATGTTGAAAATGTGTAATAGAAATTTCTGCTATATACAATGTTCTTGATAAGAACTTCTTATATATATGTATACATTACAGATTGATATTTTGGTTTGGATTTGTGCTAATCTGTCTCCACACCAAGAATCATTACGGATTAATGGATAAGTCCGTACTCATTTATTTACGACATGTTCTATAAAATCCGAGCACTGAATGGAATTATGAGGAATTTTAACGTAATTTTAATGTAATTATAATTAAATTAATTTATTTTAAATATATTTATTCATATTATATTTATGTTTACATCAAAGATCTTATTAGACTTGCTATGATACGCACAAAACACGGCAGATTTTCTGAACGGATTTATGAATGCTTTAAAATTTAAAGTTTAAATATCTATCCGTGTGGGATATCCGTACGGATTCTTGGTGTGAACTCAGCTTTACTTTGTTTTTTTTAACTGCATTATATCAATAAATGAGCCTTTAAAACGTGTACTTATCATAATGTATAATAAGGAAATAACATATTGTATAAATAGTATACTTGGATAACAGGGACAAAAAATAAATTACTTAAATTAAAAAAACATATCGGATATTTTTTGTCCTGTTATTTATTTACTTATTTAATTAGATTTATACATTGCTTTTGTGTATTTTTATTTGATGATCAGAAATTTATTTTTATTTTATGTATTTGATTAAATATACTATTATTACTATAATACAATATATAATATAATTATAAATTAAATAGAAAAAAAATAATATTATGAATTTAATTAAAATTAGTCAATTTATGAATGTTTTATATAAAAAATCAATTGTTTAAATATTAATATTTTATTAATAATTTATTATATAAAAAATGTTATATTAAAAATTAATACAAATATAATTTGTAATTTTAAAAATAATACATAAATATTTGTATTTGACATTATATATATTTCCCATATCTGATATATACATATATATTTTAATTAATTAATTAGTTCAAGATATACACTCAATATACACTCAATATAAATGCAGTAGAAATAAATTCCAGTATGCAATCGAGAACAACATTTTATTTTAATGTTTATAAGTAATATTATTAAAATATAAATGATTATCTATTATTAAGGGGATATCACATGACGCCCACCATTGTATGTATATATATAGCAAATTATAGGTATATTCAAGGTAAGACGCGCAGAATTCTATCCATTGAATTGAGGTCATTTGTATTATATTAATTACATTTATACACATGATCCTATAGATGATAATATTTATAATAAGTATTACACATATATATATATGCATATAAACTATTATTTTGTTAAAGTTGGTATTTCTATAGAAATTTGTATTTTTTTAATTATACATAAACATTTAGAAACTATTTATATATTGTTTTTTGTTTATATAATGCATACAAAATTAGTATAATACATACATACTAGTTGTTGAGCATGTACCTACACACATACCTATCACGAAATAATTATTCCGATAAAACAGCAGTTGAAGTTTGACAGTATGAAAATCAATTGATATTATAATCTATTTCAATGTATATTCTTATTTATCATAGTAATTTACATTTACATATATACAATTATTTTAATAGTGATATAAATATTTTTATTAAATGAAATTTATATATTATTTGTAAATTGGTAAGACCTACTATAATACATATTATGTATAATGATATAGAATGTATGTATAGAATATCAAATGATATAGATTGTATGTATGCAATGATATAGAATAATTCAATGTAACAATCTGGTTTTTATTTATTTTAAATCATCAAAATATTAGTTATAAAACATTATAAAAGATAATAGTTTAATAGGGATATTAAATAAATAATAAATTTATACTTTTATTTTTGAATAAAATGGTCAAAAAACTGTTTTTTATGGTATTTAATTTATAGCTAATATGTTACAGATACTAAAAAACACTATATACATTAATATTATGGAATACAAAATAAATATTTTTTTATTTATTATTCTTTTATTTATTATTCTGTGACAACCTTCAAAATGATATAAATCATGTTTTTGCATAAAAAGTTTTACCTTTTACAATAAATCCTCTTACACATTTTTAAAAATCATATAAATAATTTAATGAATATATGATCGTTTTTATAAAATTAAAAACTACAATTTAGCATATTTATTTAAATAATCTTAAACATTCATTATAGTTGGGGGCGTTATTTATAATAAAATCATGTGGTCAATTTAACACATTTCATTTTTGTATATCATTTTATATGTTTATTACTTATAATAAGTAATTACTTATGTGTTACACATGTGTTATTAGTTATAACTTATAAGTTAACTTATAACTATTGTGTATTACTTATTATATTTATATTATTCTATGATTTATTAATTTGTAAATCGTATTAAATGTATTAAGGTTGTAAATCGATATGTAATATCCTAATAAGAAAATTAAATATTATCAAAATTAAATATATATCTGTAAATATTTATATATTTTTCAAATAAAAAAATGTTTATTTCAAATTTCCTTTATATACATTATTATGTTATTTTATAAAAGTTTATTTTTCTTAAAATTATACAATTTTGTATTGTAATTCTTTAGAATAAATTTACTCTTTTTATAAATTTACTATTTAGAATAATTATTTTATAATAATAACAATTGAAATATTCAGTAAATATAGAAAATATTAAATGTCATTGTAATTATAATTGTATATCAATATTTGTAATTGTTTAATTTATACATATTTTGATCTTTTATTTTTACAATAATAATTATTTATTATTAAAACTTAATTATTTTGGAATAATATATAATAAATTAAAATGTATATATTATCTTTTATATTACAAAATATTGTATTGAATAAATACTTATAGAAGAAGTTATGTACTATATCAATTTTAAATTTTGTTTAAGGTTGTCTTTTAATTTGTTGAATATTTAGGATAATGTTTTCACAAAGTTTTGGTAAAAACATTATAATAGTTGTAATTAATATTTCGTAATAGATATTTGTTTTGTTTTCTACGATATAGTTCTGAAATATTGATGATGATATTGTCTTATGAAATACGAATAAGTTAGTTTATTTGTATCTATTCTTAATATTATGTTTACTATAAATAAAGTATGGATAATGTTTATAAAATATAGATAAATGTTAAATATATATATATATATATATATATATATATATATGTATATCTATATAATATTAATATAATGTTAAATACTAAACATATTAACAACTATACTAGATGATTAAACACTACTGTTGTAGATCTAAACTGATAACTAACAATTCCGTTACTCAGGTATTGACTATATGACAGGTTCAGCAGTTTGACCTTATGACCTACACGAGGTAGGAAGTATTTCACCAGACTTCTTATTATCAGTGATTCGGAATCATTCTACATGTTGGAGGGGGCAATGTAACCTTCACTTGGTTGAAATATTTAAAATGTATACAAAAATTTTAGAAAAATAAATATATATAATATATTCTAAATTATACAATTATTTATATTATATATTCATTTAAATATAATTATTAAATAATTCAATAAATTAATAATGATACAAAGACTGGAACAACAAACCTGACTATTTAATGAACCGATCACATCATTATCTAAATCACCATCTTTTCCTAATATCATATCATCCGTAGAGATTGTTTTCACCTCTTTGATGTCTGTGTCGAGGTAGTGTCGGCTCCATTTACCTGCAGAGGTCAAGCGGATTCATTAACTCATTAGTACATCTCATGTAATTTATAACTGCCTGTGTGGCTCAGTTGCTAAGGCGTCAGACACACAAGCAGTAGGACACGGGTTCGACTCTTGTCCAGACCATTAATTAATTTTATAAAATGTGTCTTAACATATTATTTAGAAGTTATCTTATATAATTGTGTATAAATAAATGATCGGCTCTCGTTAAAACCATGGATGCCTTAACATGAGAGCGGCTTCGAAGGGACATTAGAGGCATATATGGTTATAAGTGAAAACTTCATCTAAGTTCCTGGATGGGATGAAAGGACTCCACCAAATAAAAATAACAAAATAACAATATATATATATATATGATAATTGCGTGCCGGTTATCTATATTCATATTTTTTTTTAATTTATTTTATATTTGTATTTTTATCTAACCTATAATAATTATAAGATGGATTTAGATTATAAATATATATAATAAAATAGTATGATATCTTCAATTTAAATACAATTTAAATACACAAAATTACGAGGAATGTTGATATGATGTATTTTAAATATATGATTTTATTTTTAGTATAGATAGTATATTAAAATTGGTAGTGATTATCAATATATATATGATAAATAAATATTATTATAAATAAAAAGTAGTGGGCCAGATAGTGGGTTTCGACTGCAGTGCCCATAGCGGATAGTGCCGTACACTAAATTCAATTGCTTATCCACTTTCTCACTATATCGATGGTGTATTGACATATTACAATTTACATAACTTAATAGGATACAAGTATCATGTGCATTGGTAGTATATATATAGGCTATAATTGTACAGTATGTAAACTATATTAATATAAGCTTTTATACTACAATATATATCATAAAATCTGTGTGTATTCTGTGATGACATCAATGTAATATGTCAGTGCTATCATCATATAACATCATTATAGTGTAGACATGGTTATTTAATAGTGGGCCAGTGTACCGAAATAGAGAGATAATGAAACACAATTCAATGCAGTCATTTATGACTCATGAATCATTTGTGACTCATACATTATATTTACTTTTATATCTATATTTTAATTATTTACCCAGTAAATTTAATTCATACAAGCTGTATGATACAACATTGACAATATTTTATTGAATATTTTTTTGTGTCTACATTTTGTATTTTTATATAGTATTATTTATTTATATGTTTATTATTAATATTATATCATAATATAATTTGTAATAGATGAATACAACTCATTAGCCCGATTAAAGCACCACTACTAGCAGCACACCACTACTACCCTCCCTATACCCACCGCTACCCTGGCTATACCCACCGCTACCCTCGCTATACCCACTGCTACCCTGGCTATACCCCTGCTACCCTCGCTATACCCACTGCTACCCTCGCTATACCCACTGCTACCCTCGCTATACCCACTGCTACCCTCGCTATACCCACTGCTACCCTCGCTAATACCCACTGCTACCCTCGCTATACCCACTGCTACCCTCGCTAATACCCACTGCTACCCTCGCTATACCCTGGTGGGTACTACACAAACCATTACTCCATTGCACGGGTAATATGTTGACGAACAGTTCAGCAGTACCCGCTACCCGGGACCAAGATCTGCAGACCTGACGGGCCCGGCCGAGGTCGCGTACGTTCAACCGCGACATGATGTTCAACAGAAGCTCGTCGGGTAAGCAGTCGTTGTAGGGGGCGCCACCACTACGGGGAGGGTCTTCGTCTTCTTCTTTCACTAATGTGTGTGTGTTACATTGGTTACTAGTGTGAACGACAGTACGATTAGGTATACGGTATACCTCTTATAGTACGTCTATAGGAGTTGAGATATTGTATTTGTATGTTTGAGGAAATATAAATTCTACAACTCGAGCGATTTAGAGATAGTAAGGATAACACGAGGTATTAGTTAATCACTATAGAATATCTACATCTCTAGGTATTCACCACTCTGCACCCATACACATCACCGGCTACTCGATGACCCCCGATGACCTCTACAAGGACTAACGCATGTCGCAGTCGACCTTGATACGTTTACTGAGGGACGCAGGTTTACAAGAACACAGCGATGACCTGCAATGACCTCTACAACAACTAACGCATGTCGCAGTCGACCTTGATACGTTTACTGAGGGACGCAGGTTTACAGGAACACAGCAGATGTTCCTCCATGACGTGACGCTTCAGATCGCATAGCTCCTCGTAGGTGAACACCTGGGGGGCGGGGCAGGGGGCGTGGCTTAGTATGGAGTGGGGGTAGGGGGCGTGGCTTAGCATGTAGTGAGGAAGGGTGTGTGGCTTAGTGTGTAGTGAGGTAGGGGGTGTGGCTTAGCATGTAGCGGGGCGTGGCTTAGTATCTAGTGGGGAAGGAGGTGTGGCTTAGTATGGAGTGTGGAAGGGGGCGTGGCTTAGTATGTAGTGGGGAAGGGGGCGTGGCTTAGTATGTAGTGGGACAGGGGCGTGACTTAATGTGGAATGAGGCAGGGGCGTGGCTTAGTATGTAGTGGGGCAGGGGGCGTATCTTAGTATGTAGCTGGGGCAGGGGGCATGGCTTAGTATGTAGTGGGGAAGGGGGTGTGGCTTAGTATCTAGTGGGGAAGGAGGTGTGGCTTAGTATGGAGTGAGGAAGGGGGCGTGGCCTAATGTGGAGTGTTACAGTGTGAGAACAACCATCAGAATCACCTCATGCAAGTAGATAGTGTTCTAGAACAGCTAACTCTGTGTATGTATTAATAGAAATATAAACGTTAATAACAAGTGGCGAGGTGAATGAACTGTCAATGTAACAACTTCACTAGTATACATGTATAGATTGTTTATACATTCAGTGTATCTACTCTATATATCAACTACATTTGCACACATCGTATACATCTGAAATCAACTATTATTGATGGTTCTTCCATCATCTACTGATGTGCATATCCTATACTTCTAGTAGTAGTCTAATACCCACACCACCACTACCCCCCCCCCCCCACTACTAACCACCACTACCCCCCATACTAACCACCCCCACACAACCCCCTACACTAACCTCCTGCAGAAGAGGCTGGAATTCATCCTCCTCCTGTTGCATGTGTGGGATGAAAGCAGAAGAGAAGTCCTTAAGTTTAAGTCTCAGCAGTTCCCCGTACACTATCAGCGACTGAGAAGTGCGTTGCTTGAAGCCGTCCTGCACCAGGCGCAGGATCGAGCTCAGCTGACTGTCCTGTTAACGGGGGGGGTGTGTTATGCAGGGGTAGGGGTGGGGTAGAGGTAGGGTAGGGGTGTCATGTAGGGGTGGGGTGGGGTGGGGGTGGGGTGTTATGTCGAAATATTTAACTTGACTGGTAGTGGATTAACAATATGGTAGGAATTAAATTAAATATTATTCATAATGTTGTCCACAATACTTTACATTTACATACGTGAAGAGCGCAAACACAATTATTAATTGAAGAATTACTTCTTCAATTTCGTCCTACATGGAACTCCCTAAGTTAAACCACATACCCACTATACCACGTATCTAGTATCTAGTATATGATTAGTAGTTATAGGTTATTATAACTATAGGGTAGCTGTATGAAGACTATCAATTACTCTCATTCACTATTACACATTTATGATTCATATGAATCTTATGATATTTAAAGATATGTATGTTATATTTGAGTATATATACATATCATACTCACATATAAATTGAATAAAGAGACTTCTATGTATACATATAATCCAGGCATATAATAATATTATAGTTCATGTTATTATGTGGTGAAGGGGAGAAGAGGAATTACTCACAGATATAAATACATTATTGTCCATTGTGATGTTTTTTTATAATAGACAATAACCCAAGCAAATGTATACAAGAGCAGAATATATATATATATATATATATATATATATATATATATATATATATATATATATATATATATATAATATACAACACATGTGAATTATTAAACATGTGTGCAAATGTAATATTGTATCAATATGTTTATATTAGTCATAGAGCTAAAGAGAGAAAGTTGTTTTTTAGCTCTATGATATTAGTGTTGTTGACAAAATAGATGTTATTGCTATATAGGAAGTGATGTAAAAACAGCTACCCTATGTTTACATACAGGTTATTGCTACTGTTGCTGTTCTATTTAGGTTGTATGTGTATTGGCAGATATGTTGATTGACTATGTAAAATGTAATCATTAATGATATTTGTTATAGATTACATTTTATATCAAAATAATGCCTTTATAAGTCGATAATATATTAATAGTATTATACTAAATATAATATTGACATCATATGATTTAACAGTGGTTACCATTATTAATGCAATGTATAATGTAATCATTATATAATGTATAATATAATCATTATATAATGTATAATATAATCATTATATAATGTATAATATAATCATTATATAATGTACTTAATGGTTAAATGTACTTTAATATCAGATGTTTATATTTCATATTAACGAGATAAACATCTTGTTGATATTCAATACCAAGGCTAACTTATATAGTAAGGAGATTAAGTCAGCAAATGTTATATTGTTTACACTTAATTGTATTTCTAACTAGGTTTAAGTTATATATTATTTATATTGTGTGAAATTGTAATTAACAATCTATTTTATATTATGATTAATTCAAAAAGAGTGTTTTAGAAAGGAAGTTAACAAACAACTTTATAATTCTATATTGTTGTTTATATTAGGTGCAGTCCTTTTATACCATCCAGGTACATTTGTTGATACATACCAAAGTACCATGTTAGCAAGTATTAATTGTAACGCCCCCATCTGTATTCATATACAATGTATATTATAGTCTGGGGTCTATGGCTCAGTGGGACAACCAAAAGCTAGTAAGCCAGAGGTTCCGGGTTCTACTCCAGGCTGTTCTTGTTTTTCTCTTGTGTTTATCAAGAACTTAATAAACAATATATCAAAACATGAATACAAATGTTACTAACTAACTAACTGGTAAGTTGCTAGTCAGTTATAGGGCTCTCACAGTTATTTATAACATGTACAAGTCTATTACTTCTTGATAGGTCCATTTGTATCCACTATTTGTATTGTATTCAATATATATATATATATATATATTATAATATGAGATTTCAATATATAAATATTATTATTATTATTATATATGTAAACGCTGATGGTACTACATTTGCTATAAAAACGCAACATCCCAACATATCATCTGTATCCAGTACATGTATAAATATGACTATGTATTTTCATATAATTGTAGCTGTTTCAGATGGTACGTTGATACGTTACAAAAAATACACCCTAAAACAAATGCCAATATTTTACTAAGCAAAGATATTAGAATATCTCAACTTACTTACAAGTGAATCCCGGACACTAATGGCAGTAGTATTATTAACAAATATTTATAATTATATAATTATGATTAATATTTTCAATAATTATCATCACTAATTATTTCTTTGATATTAATTGAGTTTATATATAATAGAATTATATTATATATAATCAGAATATTATATTTATAAATTGTATTATTTATTAAAAATATTTTCTATTAATATGCTCATATAATAAAATTATATAAATATCTATATATATACTATATCATTATATTATCTATTATACAATTATAGACAGATTAAAGGACTGTTTAATTTTATTGTCATAAACTTTGAATGCGTTTTTCTCAAAATAATATTTATTCACACAAACAGTATATAAAATATATCAGAGATAATAAGAGATAATATTTTATGAGCTATAGTTTTTTTATTATATCACAAACAGTTATATATCTAAGACTTCAATTAGCTTTTTCAATAATATTAAACATAAGATATATATATATATATATGATCAATTATGCAGAAATAGTTAGATAGATTAATTTTATTTTCAAATATATATTACAAATACTAATATTGGATAGCACATTCTCACTTTCTATACTAGATTTGTGTGTCAAGTTTATAAGTATGAAAAAACATTGGCACTATTCCAACAATTATGTAAATTGATACATTTATAGTATTACTATATATCTGGCGAATCGTTGCATAACTTATTAAGTTACTGTCATAAATATATATATATATATATATATATAAATAATCATTTTATTGTTATTTTAGTGGAGTCCTTTCATCCCATCAAGGTATTTAAATGAGTTTTTACTTATAACCAAATGGCTCCAATGTACGTTAGAAACCTCTCGAATGTTAAGAAAAACAAGGCTTTAACGAGAGACGTTCCTTTTTATATACAATTATATAGTATTACTTATAATATAACGTTAATATATATGTGTCATGGAGGGTTGAACGCACATACTACTACTTGTGTGTCTGAGATATCTAGGCAGTAGAGTATATGATATCACTACATAGTCAGATCTAGGATTGCTACTGGTTTAGCATTACATTTAAAGAAACCCTATCTATTTTAATATTGAAAATGGATAAATGAAATTTTAGGTCACACTTTCAATGTACACTAAACTTATAAAACAATTGTTATCTAAACTGTTATAACAAAGCTAAGGGTAACAATTGAACACTGAATATTGAATACTACAAACAACACATGATAATAGAAACACCCCATGACACAAACTTGAGCTTACTTAATACACACAAACAATAGATACATTATCGTTAGTGGTGGTAATGGTGGTGATGATGATGGTAATGGTGGTGGTGATGATGATGATGATGAGAAATATCAATAGATTTATTATGAATATATTGATCTTATAATGATAACATATCAAGTGAATCATAGAATAAATTGAAATAATACATTATAATGTTTGCTATATAAATAAGGCTATAACCTTTCTAATAATAATAATGACTGCTTATTATAACTGCATGTATATCAATAATGAACATATATTCTGTTATATAAAGCAAATCACTACTAAAATAGTGGTAACTAAAGGTAGTATAT
This sequence comes from Osedax fenrisi, assembly GCA_964019155.1. NCBI lineage: Eukaryota > Metazoa > Annelida > Polychaeta > Sabellida > Siboglinidae > Osedax > Osedax fenrisi. The sequence goes on along the minus strand of OZ025241.1, from coordinate 1,245,506 downwards.
TATTTAATTTATTTACTTTAATTTCATTTAAAATAAACCTAATAAACTTAATAAATAAGCAAACATTCAGCCTATATAAACTAATGCATTATGGGTATAGTTCTGATTAGTAAGCATTGTAATACCGCAGTGAAACACATACTACTTACGATCAACACTGACTTCTACTGCGCTATTACCCCAGCACCTATCCTTAATGGAGTCAGGTAATGTGATCTATATAAGTCTAGTGTTAGTGATATTATGTAACATGGATGATGATACATCAACAATATCAGTGTTTCATTTCTCTAATTCGTAATATATTTAAATGAGTCTCAATCAGTGACACGTGACACTGTGTGACACATGCAACTTTGTGACACATGACACTAGTATTACGTTATTCAATGAGTGCTTGTGTGCTAGGGTGTTCACACGCTGCTTGCGATCTTAACGTCTGACTGTGTGAAACTCTCCTTGAGAAAGTTGTCACAATGAAGATGTTTATGTCTTACATCTGTAGCAGATAGCATATTCTATTATTGCCATACGCCACCAATATTGAAGCAGGTAGCTTTTAATACATCTCTATAACACATTGATTTACGACAACTGTAAGTTAAAATGAATATAGTATGTAGTAGGCAGTATCTGGTTGACCTTGTGATTATTGCAGAGGTCTGCGGTGCGCTTGAGTCTATTGGCGGACATCTTCTGGCGCAGGCGGTTGATGATCAGTGTGTTCTCTATGCGCTCATGCGTAGCAAACTCTGCGAATGTCTGTTCCAAGGTCGCGAGAAGGTGATCCACAGCGTGGCGGTTCCAGAAGTTGGTGATCTCCAGCTGTGAGATGTGGAGGTGAATTAGGGACGGATGGGATAGGTGAATGTTTGAGGTTTTAGGGAGAATAAATAGATTAGAAATTATGCATGTGTATGTAGATTTATATTGTTTATATATATATATATATATATGTTTATGTGTGAGTAAATAGATTTGTTTATTTATATATATATATATTATATATAGTTATAATACATATACTTAATATACCATAGGTATCTATAATGCATAATACATATATACTTCACTATTCCGTCAATACTAATCTACTACTACTACTACTACTACTACTACTACTACTACTACTTCTACTACTACTACTACTACTACTACTACTACTACTACTACTACTACTACTACTACTACTACTACTACTACTACTACTACTACTACTACTACTACTACTACTACTACTACTACTACTACTACTACTACTACTACTACTACTACTACTACTACTACTACTACTACTACTACTACTACTACTACTACTACTACTACTACTACTACTACTACTACTACTACTACTACTACTACTACTACTACTACTACTACTACTACTACTACTACTACTACTACTACTACTACTACTACTACTACTACTACTACTACTACTACTACTACTACTACTACTACTACTACTACTACTACTACTACTACTACTACTACTACTACTACTACTACTACTACTACTACTACTACTACTACTACTACTACTACTACTACTACTACTACTACTACTACTACTACTACTACTACTACTACTACTACTACTACTACTACTACTACTACTACTACTACTACTACTACTACTACTACTACTACTACTACTACTACTACTACTACTACTACTACTACTACTACTACTAGCAGTAGCCATGTTAATGATGTTTATTCTACAGATCAGTGAGTCATTAGCATTAGACTATAAATAAGGCAATGATTTCATTGATCTAACACATAAAGATGTACTACACACTTCAAGTACACATAGATAGCCATATAGTTGATACATAGAAGTAGCTGTGTGTATGCAAAGAGTTATTTAATCACACACACACACACACACACACACATATATATATATATATCATATACTTCTACTCAATCATGTATATAGATGTATACTAATACTATATAGTATAGTGTGACCTTCATGCAATAACTGCAATAATGAATAATAAATAATATATGAAGGTCTTCGTTCAAGGACAAGATGTGGGCCACTGAACAAATATTGACAGCTAGAGGATGTCATGTGACATTTGGGGGGCGGGGTGGTAATGAATAAAGTGGACATAAACAAACATTGCATAACATAGGTCATCATAGTGGATACAATGTTACAGATTGCCATTTTAGACAGTGTCTATAATTATTAGGTATTAGTATTAGTAGTAGTAGTAGCAGTAGTAGTAGTAGTAGTAGTAGTAGCAGTAGCAGTAGTAGTAGTAGAAGTAGTAGTAGTAGTAGCAGTAGCAGTAGCAGTAGCAGTAGCAGTAGTAGTAGTAGTAGTAGTAGTAGTAGTAGCAGTAGCAGTAGCAGTAGCAGTAGCAGTAGCAGTAGCAGTAGCAGTAGCAGTAGCAGCAGCAGCAGCAGCAGCAGTAGCAGTAGCAGTAGCAGTAGCAGTAGCAGTAGCAGTAGCAGTAGCAGTAGCAGTAGCAGTAGCAGTAGCAGTAGCAGTAGCAGTAGCAGTAGCAGTAGCAGTAGCAGTAGCAGTAGCAGTAGCAGTAGCAGTAGCAGTAGCAGTAGCAGTAGCAGTAGCAGTAGAAGTAGCAGTAGCAGTAGCAGTAGCAGCAGCAGCAGCAGCAGCAGCAGTAGCAGTAGCAGTAGCAGTAGCAGTAGCAGTAGCAGTAGCAGTAGCAGTAGCAGTAGCAGTAGCAGTAGCAGTAGCAGTAGCAGTAGCAGTAGCAGTAGTAGTAGTAGTAGTAGTAGTAGTAGTAGTAGTAGTAGTAGTAGTAGTAGTAGTAGTAGTAGTAGTAGTAGTAGTAGAAGTACATTTATTTTGTCTAAATAATCACATTTTATATACTTGTTCAGAAGTGAGATACAATAATATTAAGAGTTATAGAAAAATCTAATAATAAAGAGAATAGTGACATTATATAAATAATATATATATATATAAAAAAATTTAATATATATAAAACTATTATAATTAGTTTATAAACTAATGTATTATAAATATCAATAATAGTAATAACAAATATGTTCAAATGAAACTATATAATTCCTTTAGTACCTAATATTAACACATCTTTAATAATTTGTATAATAAGTTATTGGTGAGATTAAAACATACAATGTACTATTTAAGAATGTATGCCTTTATCAATAAACTTAATCAGTGATACATAATATTATGACTCATCTGTGATTAGTAATTGGATATCATAGAGGCTTGAAGTGCATGCATTTTTAGTGGACCAAGGTGCAAAGTACATAGATAGGAAATCATGTATTGTAGTAGAAAAAATCCATGGAATTGTAAATTACATAAAAATAAAAATATTAAACACCAATATTTCATATATATTTACATATTTATATAGTAGAATCAATGTTAGATACATATTAATTAAAGATTAAAGATTAAAGTTAAAATATAAAAAAAAATATGCATTATTAAATTATTATCATTATCATTTATTATTAAATTTAATTATATTAAATTTATATTAGAAAAATGTATATTATTATATTTATTAATAAATCATATATAATAACGCAGCGGAGCGCAGCATCATATATAATATTCAGCGCCCCTACGGCTCAACGCTACGGGATAGGTAATCAGGTAATAATATAATAACAATGTTAATTTATTTTAATCAGATATTATCTGAATAAAAATGATTACTAATAATGTTTATTTAACAATAGACTGTTAACAAATAATTCATCTATTTGATCTTATTATAAATATTATTATAAAAATATAATATTATATAAAGTATATAAAGTACTATTTTATTGGTACATTTCTTTCATCTAATTAACTAAACCAATATTGTTCATATTATATACTAATAAATGATTATTAATAATACATATTATGATGAAACTATTGTGCATACTTTATTATTAAATATAAATATGATAATATATAACAATTATGTTATGATTGATCATACAATGCAACATGATATAGAAGCAATACCATATCATAACATATGTTAATGACTACATTATATATAGGGTATTAGCAAAGGGCTTTGGTATTAGTAAATACATAGTAATTGTTGATAATAGATTGCATAACAGATTATGACATAATCACTGGTAAGATGACAACTTGTAATCAATACACAATGTGTTCATCTTTATGAACAGTGATTTATATCATATATATCTATTTAAAGCACACACACCCACTCACACACACATACACATACACACATACATACACACACACATACAGACACACACACATATACCCACCCACACACACACACGCGCACACATACACATATATGAATTAAATCAGACATGACATACTATGTATATCATACGGATCTATGGAGGATCAGTGAAAGCCTAGGCTTTATTTGGTCGATACCTCCAATATATTCATATACAGATTAAAATATTAGTAAAAGTAATAATATAATAATAATGATTCGTGTGTTAGCATTCTTTGTAATATAATTAGTAAATAAAACAATATTTATTAATTTATATATATATATATGTATCTTCTATTTTAAAATAGAAAATACATAGATATATATATATATATATATATATATAAATTAATAAAACACTGTTCATGAACATATATAAGTTATCATCATATTTCAATCCATTACATTAAAGTAAATAATAAAATAAGTTAATAAAATAATTGTATAATATTAAAATATATACTAGTTAAAATCCTGGGATAAAATATGTAATTTTATAAAATTGTAATATAGAGAAATTGTATATAAAAATAGTAAATTATTAGGAATATGTGTAAAATAAAAATATCAAGTGTTAAAATTAAAACTAATAAACAAAAATTAATCATCTTTCAATAAGCTGTGCAATGGTGCCACACTCCTGTCAATTTGCAGATGACTAATAATAATACCAATAGTAATTTTAAAAAAATGTAAAACACTAAATGAAATAAGATGAAAAACAAATATAAATATTAAAAAATATAACAAACTAATATTTACTTATAACAAATATTTTAATATTTTTTTAGAATAAATACATTATTTATATTATTTTCCGTAAAAGATTATTAAACATTAATTCATTATAGAATTTTGATACTTTAAAAAATATTGTATTTTTTAATTTATTTGATTTCATAAGTAGTAAGATAAATTTATTTTTTATTTTATTTAACTTGAAATATGAGTTATAATCTAATTTATATTTATTATTTAAGAAATTATAGATTAATAATGTGTTTCTATATATAATTAGATCTTAAAATTTAAAAATATTATTTTTTAAAAAAAGGACCAGTATGTATTAATGGTAATTTTGATTTATCTATTATTTGTTTATTAATAATTCTTATTAATAACTTTTTTCTGTAACATAATTAATTTTGTAATATTTGATTTTTAAGAATTTTACCATACTTTAATCCCATATGATAATTAAATAAATAGAAGGAATTATATAAGAAAATTAAATTTTGTGAATCTAAAAGATATTTTTTTATAGTATATATAATTTTTGATAGTTTATTTGATAAATAATTTTAAAATATAGGTTATTTGGAAATCTAAGTAGATCCCAAGAAATTTATAATTATTAACTATTTAAATTTCATATTTTCTATTTTTATATCTTTTAATAACAAAGAATTTATATATGGTAATATTTGAGTTTTTTCGTTATTTATTTTAAGTTTATTTATATCAAACCAATTTTTTAATTTATCCATATAATATATTTTGTAATATATTAAAAAATATATATATATATATATGTATATGCATATATTTGTATGATATAAGGAAATACCCAACACACTCATCATAGGTGGCACTGCATGACCTCACAATATAACTATGTAGGTGTACTACTCTGACGTGTTATATAACACTCCTCTCTCCATCTTTATTGTTTATTTATGATATTCTGATTGGTAGATAGCTTCCATATATTTACAGACACTCATATCTCTGTGTGCAGTTCTACAAAAGTATAATTAGATTTCGAGGCTTGCATCGCCTGTACTTTACAAAGCGTAACTGTGCAACATTTGAATTCGGTAAGAATTAGTTCACATAAATAAAATAAACCCATAGGTTGTACTATCCGTCACGGTACTCTAAACTTTACTCCACTCTTCGCTATGTGTTTGCATTACACGAGTCGAGTAAAGTTTAGAGTACAAAACTGTACTCTAATCATGTTGCTCTAAACTCTACTCGACTATAATGCAGTTAAATTCTACGACAAAACTGTTATTGTGAACTTTCGTAACGTAATAAAATATTTGCGTTTTGAATTTATCCCTGAACTTTAATTCAAATATTTGAATTTATAATACATTTACATGTACGTTAATTATAATTAGAGATTCAGATATATTCGCAAAATTTATTAAAACATTTATTATTTAAAGTATATATTTTAATGAATTATTTAAATATATATTAAATAACATTCACTTGGATATACAATTATATTAATTTTACTAACATTTTCGTCAATACACTTATAAACAATATCAATATAATAAATGATATATTAAATTATGTTAAATCATATACAAAATTAAATTAATAATATAAAACTTAAAAACAAATAAAATTCCAAATAAATGCCACAATGGTTATAATAATAATATTTGTGTATTGCTGCAGAACAAATGTATTATCATTTCCCATGTAGGATCATATCATCATAATTATTTTCGCTTAATGCTTTTCTGTGAATGAAACACACATTCGTGACGAAGTTTATAGGATAATCACACGTAACACATTTTATTTATTTCCCACAGAATTTATCAACACTCTTATTTATTTCATAAGCCTTATTTTACTTTTAAAATAAATAGTATATTGAATAATATACAAGTACTCTTAAATTGAATATTTTTGATAAAATGTAATTTATAATTTATATTTATAATTTACATTTTAAATTTACATGTGAAACATATAATATATACCCTATATACTATATAAAATATAGTGTATTTTTTGTTTTGATAAATATATCACTTAAAGTTATTCAATCACGCGTTTGATTTAGTAAAACATTTCTTTAGAAATTCTTTAAAAATCCGAATAACTATAATAATATAGATATCGATCTCACCGAGCGGCGTTCCTATTATAGGAAAATAACGACACATAAATAGACAAACGATAACAAATATGAAATACAAAACGAATAAAAATGTATACAAATGATAAACATTTAATTATAAAATATAAATATTCACATGGCTATGCCATCAACCGAGTGTGAAGCCTAAAATAATATATGTATGCTGTTATATCGATATTACATAAAGACCGAATTGAATTAAATTCAATTCGGTATAAATTTATATTACATTAATCGATATATCTGCAGACTTCACTTTATAACATATATATATATTATTTTCAATAACTTTATAAATGAAACATATTTGAATATCAATCATATTTTCGTTTTTTAGATTACTATATATATATATAAATATATGATATAGGTATCTAGTATAAAGCGATGCAAATGAAAATATGGAAAGAAGCCTGTAATATCCATATTTATATTCGATGTAAAATAGTTCAATAGTAAAGTAAAGTAGGGGTAAGCCACCGAGTTGTAATACCGGTGATGCCTGAGCATTAATACATGACACATTAAGTGATAAACTGATACAGTACTACGTAGTAATTGGGAAGTAGTACGTTCATTTGTTATCGGTCAAATCTTCGTATAAATCACCCATTGTAAATGAGTCACCCCTTTTTATAAAGCGAGGCGATCGACCTCAGTCAGCCATCACTTCGCTTTTATTGTAAAACAGTGCGTCAACTTGCTCCATAATGATTAAGATGATCCTCTAGTTTATTGTAAATAAGTACACCAGTGACCTTAGTGCTGTGCGGATTGGTGATCTCGTGCGCAATGTGAATCACACTTTTGATGAGTAGTATAAATAGTAGAATTTACACTACGCATTAAATCACCGATCGTCATCGAGATCAGTGTTTACCGTATATGGCATACGATATAGCCTATATAGTCTTATCTTAGATATATATCCTTTACTGTATTATAAATGTGTTACTAAACGAAATTTGAACTATATGAGAATGTTTCCAAAAAATTGAGGTATCTTGCGTATTTTATAAAGATTATATATTTGTAATCATATATATATATATATATATATATACATATATATATTATATATAATATATATATACATATGTATATATACATATATATATATATATATATATATATATATATATATATATATATATATACATATATATACATATATATTAGAGGTTGCATGTGTTATTGCGTACATGTAAGTATACTCTTTATAATGAAGTTCATTAGAAATGGATACACGAAAACACCCACTATAAATTTTGAATACTGTTCCCAAGTCTTGCATCCCTATTATCAGTGCATTATAAATGTATATAGTATACAATGTATACACTGTAATAAACTATATATATATATATATATATATATATATAGAATTTATGACTGTTATTCTATGGTTAAGTGGAACAAAAAGGTTTCGGGTATGCTATAGGTAGTTAATAAATTATAAATAAAAACACAAGAAAAAAATTACTATTTTATTGTACTATTTTATTATATTTCTCATACTATGAGACTCTCACAATGAGAGGCCCAGGACAAAACAATAAAATAGTAAAACAAATTATTTTAATGAGACTCTCAATGAGAGTCAGTGACTCTCGGTGACTCAGTCACTATCATAGTAATTTATTTAAAAATTTATAATATGTTAGATGCACGAGTTGGGAACGGTTTTCAAAATATTATCAGAAATTGAGAACGGTGGCGAGCGAGCATAACGCTGTGTATATCCGTCGAATTTGTCCATTGATCGTAATGTTCATTTTATCCCATATTTCTAATAATAATTTCTAATAATAATTTCATAATTTCAAAATAATTTGTATTTGGAATAACGAAAATATTAACCAATAAACGTTATAATAATACATTATATAAATATATACGTATATAAATACTTACCATGTTACAATAGTCATCTACGAGTACCTTCATTCTCATATGAGGCACTTTAAAAACATTTACTTCTTCAGGGACTATTGGATTCATATTTACATGTAATTTACCAGTATAATTAATTTATAAGCTAAGTTTATAAGATGAATATAGGCGTGGCTTAATAAATTATTATCAATGATGATATATTGAAAATTCGGATTATAATATTAATAAATATCAATAATTAGTCAAATACAAATATATACTTAAAATATTATATAAAATATTTATGTAATAATGTAATGATTTATTTCATATTTATAAATAAATAAATAAATAATATTCAGTTATTATTAATAATTAATATAGGATATAGGATATTTATAAATATGTAATCAACATTTCAAATTTATTTGAATTTATATTATTAATTTTGTATTTATATATATATAAATCTGTATTTTAATAATCTATATATTTCAAAATAATGTTATGAATTTTGTATAATATAATTGTATTAAATTATATATTACTTAAAAGTGATTCCTCTTGTTTTAATCGCATTTTTATAATTGTTTTTATTCAAATATTTTGCATTTACCTTATAAATTACAGGTAAATTAATCAAAATAATTATTCTATAATTTAAAATTATAATATTGTGTTTAAAAGTATAATGAATTATTATATTTTAATATCGAGATATATGATATAAATTTGAATAACATATAATATGCAAAATCGTAAGTCACTCAGTATATCATATACGATATGCATATTTATTTTAAGTTTCATATGTACAAATTGTCAAAAAATATTTGATGGACAAGACAAACATTGGTGGGAAAATTATGATACTAATGTTGTTATCTGGACAAATTATGGCTACATCAGTGGATTTAGGTAAGGATATTTATTATAATTGTAAATGTATTTGTATAGGTTTAATCATTAAATTAATGGAATAATTGTATATTCGCGTTATAAGTGTAATCTTAACATATCTATTATTATAATAATTATAGATTATATATCTAACTTCTTACTAAATTATATCAATAATTATTATTTATATTCAATTATTATTTATATTGAAGTGAGGCATTTATTTGAAGTAAATTAACTACATCAATTTGTGCCCCGAAACTAACATATAAAGTCACATATGTATTTGAAGGAAAATATTTTCCTATTATTCAATGTAAATTAAATTATATTATATTAGTCTATATTTTCAACAAATATATAAATACCCTTTTATATTATATTATACCAGTATACAGTTTTATTACATCTCGGATAATTATATTTTACATAACTATGATTATATGGTAGCAATATTATATTTTATATATTGAATATATTGAATATATTTTTAATAATTTTAAGTATATTTTAAATTTATAAATATTCTTTTTCAAATAATCATACACAAAATAAAACAAGTAAACTGATACTTTGCTAGCTATAACCACATTAATAAAGGCATATTTAGTGATATATTTTAAATAATGGTAATTACAAAAAACTATTTGGTTTTGAAAATATAATCTTAATACAATTGTGTATAAAGTAATTAATATAAAGTAAAAACACGAATCTTAAAAATTGTATAATTAGAGTATAAGCATTCATGAGTCCTATAATTTAGATAATTTTATGATGGATTTTTCATTTACGTGCTAAGTATTGGATCAAAATAATACATGTTGCCTTCGAGGGAACCATACACGATATTTAAAATATATAGGTGTACATATTCGCAGTCAGTGGACAATTATCTTTTATGTGAAGCTTGATAGTTATGAACATTTCATTTTTGAAACGGTATAATATATATATATATATATATGTAATATGTAATATGTATATATAATATATATATATTTTTTATATAAATATTTATATTATATATAATATGTATATGTAATATGATTTAATATATTTGTGATTAACATGACAATATTATCTTACTCAGAAGGTATATGTAACTGTATAAATTAACGTACTAAAATAAAATATGCACGTTTAATATATCGTGATTGAACTCAACTTTATATTTACTTATTAAATTATATATATAATGCACCCTTGATCTACAGCTGTCAATACTATAATGCAAAGTAGGGCCGGAAGGTAATTCCAGCCTATATATTATATTTGCCGTAATTGTTATACCAGCAATTCAATATACCACACAAATTAACCGGTCTCAAGTTGAGGAGTATATCAAAGGGTTCACTGTATATATTATAGTATACGTTTGATTAAAATGATAATAATAGTATTTTATTAAAGGTTATATGAACGTTATAGAATTACTGGGCTAAAATAAAAAATTCTCATTTAAATATTGTGGTTGAGCTAGAAATTATTGTTTATTTATATCATTACATTATATATAATAATAATAATAATAATAATAATAATAATATTTATTAGAAGAAAGTTGTATATATATATATATATCATATGAATTATTAAATTCATTATATTATTGTTTCCTCTAAAAGGCTTCAGATGAAGATAATTATCTTTTCTATGCTGTCGCCTGCTTTCTATGCTGTCGCCTGCGAAAATATATATATATATATATATATATATATATAAATATTTGAAGATAATGTATACATACCTACCGTCGTGCAGTATACCGATGTACCAAGAAGATGAACGATGGCAGGACTGGTCGAGAGAGCCTCTGTTCACTAGGAGGAGGGTGAACGTGTTCCTCGGTATACCGTACGCCCTTCCCCCTGTAGGATATAGAAGATTTGCTGCTAGTACACATATACGCTATTATATATATATATGTATATATGTTTGACGAACTATAATTTACTTATAATTTACTTAGAAATCTTAGCTTTTATCTTACATCAATATAAAAATATAATTGTTAAACATTATAATTTATATTTAACATTAATTCTAATATATAATAGAATTATATATAAATATCGATATGGCGAGTATCTTTCAGTATTTCTATTTCATTATATGATGAAATACAACCAGAATATATGCACCCAGTGTTTGGCAATGAGCGCAATACAGTGTTCGATCACCAATATTATTCAATTTTTATTAGCAGTGCTCAGATAAATGAGACTGAATTTGTACAAATACAATTCAAGTTATATAAAGAGTAGTAAAAGTACTATTTATATAGTATAGACAGAGGTAGTACGAGTGTAGATTAGATTAGATATAATAGCTACCAATCACTCTCTGTTCAGCATTAACTGCTATAACTAAAACAAGCATACGCATATATTAACATAACCTGACATCCCCTCCTCTCTCGCATGTACAGAATCCCATACTCCCTACATACGACGGGGTATAGAATGTTCACCCCATGATAACCTAACACAGCTCAACCACCCCTCCTCACATAAGCCCATACCCCCTACGTATGACGGGGTACAGAATGCTGACCCCATGATAACTTAACACTACCCTACCCCCCTACAGAAACCCATACCCCCTACGTACGACGGGGTACAGAATGCCCACCCCATGATAACCTAACACTACCCGCGCCCCCACAGAAACCCATACCCCCTACGTACGACGGGGTACAGAATGCCCACCCCATGATAACCTAACACTACCCTACACCCCCCTACAGAAACCCATACCCCCTACGTACGACGGGGTACAGAATGCCCACAACTTCAAGCCAGCCTGTCCTCAGTCCCTCGACTACCTCAGAAGAGATATTCCCGATTACTCAGCAGAACACATCAGTGAGGATTGCCTGTATTTGAACATATTCGCGCCCAATGTTTGTTTCCACTGTTTCTATACTCCCTGAGTCATCTTACAACTGCTGTATTGTGTAATATGCAATGAAATCATATCATATATTGAATTCGATAATTAAATGGAACATTTTTTAAATACAGATTCATTAATACATAATTCATAGTTAATATTATATCGATAACATTTCGATTAAAAACTAAGAATATAAATAATATTGACAGCAATATTATATATAAATTACTAATATATTTACATTACTATTATATTATTGGTATGGAGATTTAGAATGTATAGTAAGTTAAATAAAGGTATACTCTTATATAGGCACATCATTAATACATTATTTATTTATTCTCTGAATTTTGTGATGAAATATAAATATAACAATTTATCTTTTTTATATTATAATTTTATTCTGTTGTACAGAAATGTTGTATATATATACATATATAGTTATATTAAATATCAGTATAATATTTATGTGTTATACAATAAAATATAACTAGAATATATTCGCTTGTAATATTGTCTGAACTTAGAATAGATATGAAGCTTTGATCTATAATACACATGCATATATCTGTATATTGTGAATAACAATAGTGTAATAGTATTCCGAGTGGAATACACGAGTTGAAAGGTGTTTTATCGTAAGTATTCACAGAGTTATAAGACTATAACTTGAAGCATGCATCTATTCTATACCACTCTTAAACAGGATAAACAACATTTTAGTATAATGCAGTCTGTAGTATATAACACTCCACTATATCAATGCCGTATATAGTATATAACACTCCACTATATCAATGCAGTCTTTAGTATATAACACTCCTCTATATCACTTATTATTTTTGTCCGTATTATATTCAATGTATATTATATTATTAAATTGTTATCATATTATTATTATCTTATTTTCTTCCTGCACGAGCGAAAGGGTCTATATGACCCTATATTAGTGCTTAATAAACCGAATATCATCATCATCATCATCATCAAGTATTAAAGGTTAATGGTTAAGGGTCGGCATTACGATCATATCGTTACGTGTGAAAGATAGGGAATTAATGTGTCTAGTAGAATACCGACTGATAGCTTTTGATATTATGTACACATATTTTGTATTTTGTATATTAAGTAGTTAATATTCATATCTATTAATATTAGGTCCTTATTAATTTCGAATATATTTATAAGATAATAAAAAGTCGATCTAGTAAATTTTTAATTGAAAACAATAACAAATATTTGTTTTCCTGTTTTTTTAAACATAATTGTATCTATACAGTATCTACAATTGCATTACATTATCAAATAGCTCATTTTTGTATTAGCTATATATTAGTTACATACTGTGATATTATTATAAAGATGCATGAAAGGGAAGATAACCTAACGGGTTTTAGTATAGCATAACAATTGATAAAAATATCATTAGATATAAGCTTCTAAATTAGTATATTTATTGTGGGTATTAAATTATACATAATTGGTATATTAAAAATAGATACATTTTGTGATTGAGTATAAAATAACAATATTTTTTTCTTCTATGTAGATAACATTTATATCTCTTACTATCACTTATTTTCTAGGCTCTAATTTTAGGTATAAGGTAATAACTAATTTATTTGTAATTTTTTAATTAGAAATTATTAAAGTATGTATTTATGCGTATGTTTATAATGAATACTTTAGGCACTTATATTTACTTTTGAATGATATATTATACGTTAACGATAAATGATTGTATTTGCATATTTTATAAAATAATTTTGGTATTAACAAATAAAAACGAACGTAACTCCGAGCTTTAATAAATTTGTGTATTTATAAAGTGAAGCGAGCGCCTGTTCTCAGCCAATCATAGACACGAATGTAACCGTACTATACATAGAGATCAACAACCCCCCTATGAGTTACATTACCGTACTTAACCCAGAGAACAACAACCCCATTGAATAACATTACAGTACATTACCCAGAGAACAACAACCCCCCTGAGTAACATTACCGTACATTACCCAGAGAACAACAACCCCCCTGAGTAACATTAACGTACATTACCCAGAGAACAACAACCCCGCCGAGTAACATTACCGTACATTACCCAGAGAACAAAAGACCCCCTGAATAAGCTGTACCCGGTGCTGATCTGGATACACGGGGGTAACTTTACGGCCGGCTCCGGTCAACAGGTACCAGGACACGTTCTGGCCACTAAGAATATTGTAGTGGTCAGTTTCAAC
The DNA here is from genome assembly GCA_964019155.1 of Osedax fenrisi. NCBI lineage: Eukaryota > Metazoa > Annelida > Polychaeta > Sabellida > Siboglinidae > Osedax > Osedax fenrisi. The sequence goes on along the minus strand of OZ025241.1, from coordinate 1,230,477 downwards.
TATAGGCTCGGAGCACTTGGTTAGAGTAACCTAGCCTACCTTATGTTGTATACTAACATCATCTGGTTTAGGTTTAGGTTTAGGTTAGAGTTACTTGGCCTACCTTACATTGTATACTAACATTAACATCTGGTTTAGGTTTAGGTTTAGGTTTGAGTTACTTAGCTTACATTGTATACTAATATCATCTGGTATCGGCTAATAAACTTGTATGTTAATTATTAGCTAGGGGTCTGATTGTGATCTACGATTCATCACCAGACTTATATCTGCCTATAACGATGAACATCCTAGTTATGTCAGCGTGGCATCTCGAATAGAGAATAATTAACAATTAACCAGCTATATGATAACATCCATGCTAGCAGGCTAACACAATAGAAGTGTAGTAGGACTAGGGGTACCCTTTATACACATTATACCCTTTATACCCTTTAGAACCCATTATACCCATTATACCCCTTATACCCATTATACCCATTAGAACCTACACATGGGTCTTACAATAATAGCATTCTTGTAATTGTGTATACGCAATTATTAGCTCTCGTTTCAATATGTATTAAAGTTTCAATATGAATTCTATGGACATTATAGCCATTTGATTATAAGCGAATACTTTATATAGGTTTCTGAATGGGATGAAAGAATTCCAATAAATTAAAAATAACAATAACAACATATAAGATGGTTTGGTAATGATTTAAAGCAGAGTTTTAATATACACGTGTGTGTGTGGCAGTAATAGTTCCTTCGGACTGTTATTTAGTTTCATTATTTCAATATATAATACACTATATTTAGCTATTAAAACAACGCAAATATTATCATTATATATAAAGATAACCATAGAACTTTATTGTATTGTACTATATTAATATTAGCTCATACTGTAAACAATATTAATATTACGACTAATATTACTACGAATATTATACCATATTTAGTGATGTAATTATAATATGTTGTTTAGCAACATCTTAGTTTTACTCCTTTGTACTAACGTTCATCTGGTATCTTATCTCAGAGTTGTATGTTTATAAATTTAATTATAATTTGAATCATTCTATAACTATCTTATGTATTCTAATCTGATTTTTATTCTCCAAATTTATATAATATTTGGAATATATTGAATAAAACAATATACGAATATAATTGTAATATAATTGATTGTAATATAATTGTAAATCTTTGAAATAGTGTAAATTATTAATTTAATTTTGTATAAGTAATAAATACTATTTATAACTCTTTAACACTATATATTCACTAAATAGATTTTACGCATTAAAGTAAATTATATATGTGCTCCCTATCTATTATACTGATCATTGATCATTGTACGCAGGATTCATGACAACAGAAGACAAGTATATTCCCGGAAACTTTGGGTTACACGATCAAAAGATGGCGATACAATGGGTGAAAGTTTGTATGAGTCATTCACTTCGTTTAAACGATAATAGTTAAACATAATCTCCTTGAAGATGAACTTTATTAATACACACTTTTACACACTATTACAATCAACCTATTCATCGATAATTCAGGAATATAAATTAATGAATAAATGAAAATAGATTATTGAGTTCAGAAAGTAATAGAATTTAGCAAATACAATTTCTGGTCAAAGGAAAGTACCTGAGATTATCTGGTAATCTAAACTCAAAAAGAGGGTACTCTCTAATATAATGCTATATTATAATGCTATATTATATCTATAGAGAATTATTATGCATATGTTTAGATAGATGAACAATTAAAGTTAACAGATCAATACTTAGACATTTTTATTATTCAAAAAATTATAAAAAGCTTTTAAATTTCATTGTATGAAAATATATATCATATTAAATGTACATAATGTTATTTATTCATATTTACTTAAGTTCAGTTGTAGTCAAGTTTAATTGTACATATTCTTGAATAGTCTATAATATTAAATGTCTTTGAGAATTTTAATATATTTGCAAATAAATAATTTCATTCAATATATTATGAATTATTATGAATATAATTTAGACCAGTATATTGATATCTATCATAATGTTCGTTGCATCATATAGAATTGCATAACTGTGCAATTCAAGATGTAATAGAATATATACATATATCTTAAATCAAACATTAATATAAAAATTGTTGTTTCACATAGAACTAATATTTTACTTCATTATTTTGATACATATTAATAATGATTAATTTGTTAACTATTTTTAAATGTAATTTCTAACAAATTCTATTTAATTAAATAATAATAATATATACTGACCATAACTATATTTAATATACATTTTAATATATGTATATCTAAAAAAGTTATCACACCATTATATAAGAGATAACTGTGCGAGGTATAGGATTATATAATATCCACAATAACAATATAAACCATAATTTACATTTAGATTGTCAATTTAATGTCAATTTAAATACAAATTAGAGATACAAGATATGATCTACCTAGAATCGAAGCCCGGACCTTTCAATCCGTAGTCTAGTGACTCTACCACTGAACTATAGTAACCCACATGTATTTAGCACAGCAGTAATAGTCAATATATCATTAACAGGAGAATATCAAGTTCTTCCGAGGAGATCCAAACAAGATAACGCTGGGAGGAGAAGGTTCCGGAGCAGCCTGTGTTGGCATTCATCTGATCAGCCCTCGCATGAGGAACAGAGGTTACATTAGGAATACATCAGAGATATGGTAGGTTACACTAGGCAAAGTATAGTTCCCATAGTATATCCTATATGGTGTTTGATAGATCTGCTAGATCCCAATGGTTAATATATAAAGGTTAATATAGATATACGGGGGACGAGAGAGTATGTTACAAGAGGTAAAGTTGGGTTACCAATGTGTATCTAGATAGTGTAATAGATTTGATAAGTCCTATGGTATACCCTATAGATAACTGAATAGATCTGATAGCTATAATGGTAAAGGAATAGAGCTTACAATAGATAACTGAATAGATCTGATAGCTATAATGGTAAAGGAATAGAGCTTACCATAGATAACTGAATAGATCTGATAGCTATAATGGTAAAGGAATAGAGCTTACCATAGATAACTGAATAGATCTGATAGCTATAATGGTAAAGGAATAGAGCTTACCATAGATAACTGAATAGATCTGATAGCTATAATGGTAAAGGAATAGAGCTTACCATAGATAACTGAATAGATCTGATAGCTATAATAGTAAAGGAATAGAGCTTACAATATCGATGAGGTAGTGAATAGGTTAAAAGAGGAAAAGTTAAGATCCCAATAGTCTATAAGTTGTTTGTTATTTAAGATAGGTATCATGATAGTTACTATAGACATGTGATAGATCTGATAGTAACTAAGGTAGACCCTATAGAGTATGAGTTATCTGATAGGTATTAATCTAAAGACTAGCTATTGATACTAAACACTAATGGTCATTTTCTAAATCTATAACTACTACAGATCTTAAATAAACTCTATTATAAGTATTATATTATTTTTGAAACAATAACATAATTTATATAAATATTCTATATTTATTTATAAGTAATATTTCTATAGTTTGTATTCGCTATGTATAATATATATATATATATAATAGTGAACTGCCTGAGTGGCTCAGTTGGCTAATGCGTCAGATACACAAGCCTCGTCCTGACCATTAAAATAGGTCTTAAAATAATATTTAGAAGTGATCTTATATAATTGTGTATAAATAATTATCGGATCTCGTTAAAACTATGGATGCCTCAACATGAGAGCGGCTTCGAAGGGACATTAGAGCTATATATGGTTATAAGTGAAAACTACTTCTAAATTCCTGGATGGAATAAAAGGATTCCACCAAATAACAATAACAATATATATATATATATATATATATATATATATATATAATAATTAATATTGGATTGTGTACTCATACATTTAATTATTACAATTTAGTGTTACTTTACCATATATTATTATATTTACTATTACATGGCTATATTTACAATACAAAATTATGTTTCAATTATTTAATTTATCAAATTTATTCAAATTTACAAATGTATGTTTATAAATATTATACTAGTATACTAGCTTGCACATAATATTCCGTTACTTTCACCACTGCAAAACCTAAGACTAACTCGCATACCCGTCATCAGAGCTCTTTCACCAAGTGATTCTGATGGAAGGATCAGACCTCAGCTCTTTCGCTTACGTCAGACCGGAGTGGAAACCCCGCGAGTATGCCGTACACCTCGCTAAACTCAACGACTGCAGAAGAGTTAGCAACACCAAGCCCTCTCTATCTATCTCTTACTTCTTTAACTGATTCTCCATCTACCTATAGTTTAATCAGAACTTCTCGCACGCCATCTACATATCCTTCTACCTCTATCTCTACATCTCTATCTTCTATTACCTTTGCCGTTACCACTACTTCTCCCTCTCCATCTATCTCTCCATCACATTTATTTATTATACTATTACATCAATAGATAGTTTATTATATGATTAACCATTTTTGATTCAGATTTCTGTTATATGGCTATTTGTAACATATACGTATAATAAATAAATAAATGATCATTTAATTATCGATTATTAATTTATATTTGAATATATGTTTATATTTATATATCAATTCCTATAACTATCTGGTTTGTTCTACACTAAAGGGGCATTCGTTTTCACTACTGAAATGTCTACGAGGTGTTCAGCCAAACGGAGAACTTAAACCAATCAGCTGGCAGGATATCTTGGATACCCAATCATTTATCAGTCCACATGTTTGTCCTTCCATATCCTTCAAAATTATATATATATATATATATATATATATATATATTAATAAATATTAAGTTAGTTTATTATGTATTTCAGTTAATTAATATATTTTAGTAAATTAACAAATTATAGTTAATTAATATATTATAATATTTTAATGTATTGGTACACAGTTAAAAAAATCAGATTCCTATTTGCGTTATTATCGTTTCCTGAGTGTCTTAATGAGAATCGGTTTTAAATCGCTTCCTAAAATTCTAGTTTAGGAATTGGTTTATTTGAAACCGATTCCTAAACTAATACTATAGGAATCGGTTTAACGTAAGTTGTTGATGTAAGTTTGAACGTAAGTTTAGATGTAAAATATAATATTAAAATACATTTAGTATCGTAGCAAAGTATTAACTCATATATTATAATGAATTATATAAGTTCATTTAAGTTAGATTTAAAACTTAAATTCAATAATAATACATTATAATATTTAATTCAATATCCAACTCCTATATTCAATATTGAGCAATTAGTTCAACATGATTACAATTGTATTATCAATATAATTATGATTACAATTGTAATTCAATGTGTCACTTGAATGAGATTATGATAACTTAGAAAAATACATAAAAAGGATTACTTACATAATTTTAGTTTTTTAAATAATATTTTATTTATTAAAATCAGTATATTAACTTAAATATAAAATTAAAATAATAATTAATAATTAATTTGGATAGATAACAATTAAATCAATATATTAAAATAATTAAAAGGTATAATATTTTATTCTTTCTATATTAAAAAAATAATATTCCTATAATTTAAGAAATTCTTACATCAATAACTTAAACCGATTCTTAATCATTTGTTTAGGAATCGTTTTTAAAAACCTATTCTTAATAATTAGTTTAGGAATCGTTTTTATCGATAATAATGCTATTCCTGCACGATAATAGTAGGAATCGATTTTATAAACCGTTTCCTAAACAAACTTTACAGGAATCTGTTTTCCAATTTGAATCCGATTCCTAAAATAAAATCGTCGTAGGAATCGGATTTTTTTAACTGTGTATATATTAACTTATTATATTAATTTATACGTTATAATAAATTAATATATCGTGTTAGAATTTATAAAAAATTAAATTAATATACTAAACTATGATACTATTATAAATTAATATTACATTTCATAGTACTAATATAATAATCAATAAAATAATCAATATAATAATCAATATAATAACTGAACATTTAGAATGGCATTCTGGGAAATGTGTGGGCTCCTGTGCTGGACTCCTTCTACGACTCACCCGAACCCTTCCTGCCTAACTCTCCGCTTGACCTTCGCAACATGGGTGACTTTGACCGTCTTCCCATGATCATCGGTCTCAGTACTAATGCCGCAGCACAATCTGCAGGTCAGTATGGATTGATAGGTAGATAGATAGATAGATAGATCAATAGTTTATTATTTAGCAACACTAATACAATTATAATAATAGCAGTGAATTTAAAATAAAGCGAAACAAACCGACACGAAACAAGAAATAAAATAAATATATTATAAAATTGGTAAAAAAATTGATTTAAACGGGCCGTGTACTAAACATATCCCAATGAATATGAATATAGTGAGAGCGTTAAATATAACAAACTGAAAAATGGCATACTCTATTTGTATATATCTTAATAGATGGCATATGCTAAGATATAAATCTTAATATTTAATTTTACATATTTAATAACAATATTCATATATTTTCTGTGTACAAATATTAGTTGTATGTTTTAATTATAAATAACACGTATTAGATAGTGATGACATATTACCAATTTGTATATTTATATATAGAATATATTAATTATCTAAACATGTAAATATTTATATGAATTTATATTTTACCAATTATAATATTGCTAATAGTAAGAATAATTAAATATAATGTAGAGTATGTCATTATCTTTTTTATTTAATAGATTATTAGAGTTTATCTTTAAACATTTAAACATATAATAGTCACACAATGTTATCATTATTGTCATGTTCATTATTATACCGTCACCATCACCACTACTACCACCACTACCACCACCACAAACTACTGCATCCCTCACCATCACCGCCACCATCACTACCACCATAATGAACACCATCACCACTACTACCACCACCACAAACTACTCCCTCACCATCACCGCCACCATCACCACTACCACCATAATGAACACCATCGCCAATGACCCTCACTGACCTACGACCCCCCCCCCTCATCGCAGACTCGCTGATAAGAGGTCTACGGGGTGGTATATTCGAGGAGACGCTGACCTCGTTCGTATGGCGTCAGCTGGTGGACATACGTCTAGTTCAGCCTCAGTACAAAGAGCGCGCTACCGACGCTATCAACTTCCAGTACACCTATTGGCCTAACCCCCAGAATGCAACAGCTCGCACGGAAATGTTCATCCAGGTTAGACCTCTTCAGCCTCATCCATAGCTATGTGTCAAATGTACAGTGTACACTATACAGGCTATATGAGGATAGGCTATATATATAATGGTGTACTGTACTATGATGGCATATAGTACATGCACTTTACACATCAACGTTGTGTTTTTTGTGAAGCATCATTCTTTATGCATTGTATTCATGCTTTTATTTCTATTTTAATATTACTACATGTACTTATTCATATATTCCTCATCAATATTATATATATATATATATATATATATATATATATATATATATATTGGGGTAATTGTCTCGATAAGCAACACTGCTTCTATAATTACCCTGGCATTGCCTAAATCTGATAATAATAATAATAATAATAATAATAATATATATATTATAAGTATATATTTAATATAACCATTATAAACGTTGCATAGTATATATTATCCTATTACATCGAACACTACATACTCACTGTGACCGCTTCCCCTCACCCCTGTGTCCAGCTGTTGACCGACTACCAGATAGGCTGCGGAGTGGACAAAGTGGTCAAGTACCACTCGGAGGGGTCGCAAGGGGTCGACTTCACCCTCACCGATGACTCGGCTAGGAGACAGAGCACCAATAAAGTTCGAGGGGTTAGTCTTACTCCCATAACCTACAGATCATAACCCCCACCAGTACAACATTTATTTGGACATTCACATTTTATGTTCATTAATTAATTTATATATTTTTTAAATATGTATTAATTTATTCAATTTATTCAATTTAATTACATACTTTTTTCAATATATTAATATTGAAAAGTAAATAATTTAATTTGTTACTAATTAATAAATGATTTTATAAATAAATTAATATTATTTTCATCAATAATTTAATTACATTTATTTTATTTCAGAGTAAAAAATTAGTTGAATACTATTATTCTAATTTTATTAAATTAAATATATTACATATACTATTATCTTCTTTAATATTAATATCAATACTATATTTTGGAATCATTTAGTAGAGTTAAGAAGTTAATATTTAAATTTATTGTATTATAAAAAAACTTCTAATAAATGATTATATCATATTCTGTAATCTTTGACAGGAAGGTAGTACCGATCGTGTCCCTGCTGTGTTTATGTACGTGTTCAACTACAGATCTTGGAACGATGACTCCCCCAAGTGGATGGGTTAGTCTCAACTATTGTCTAACTATGACTTAGTTTACTCTTATCTCTATGTATATCTATGTTTATTGTTGGTGTTATTTGTATTTCTGTATTTAGAGATACAATTTAATAGTATCATTCATTTTACTAAATAATATGTATATATATATATTATATATTATTTAATATATATATTTGCTCTTGTTAAAACCATGGATGCCTTAACATGAGAGCGGCTTCGAATGGACATTAGAGCCATATGGTTATACGTGAAAACTTCATCTAAGTTCCTGGATAGGATGAAAGGACTCCACCAAAATAACAATAACAATATATATATATTTATATATATATATATATATATATATATATATTGTGTGTCAAAATAATCATTCAATCAATATATATCTCCTGTTTGATAACTTGCACTATCGGATCCTATAGATTGTTTCAACGGCTCGTATAATCCAATGTTTTATTTGTATTCTCCGTTTAATTCTTGTTTTTTGTGTCGTGTAGTTTTGTCTTACTGTTATCACATTTATATATTTTGTTTATATATGTTATATAATTATATGGTATTTTTTTCTTTTTTTATATATAACCAGTAATACAATAAACTTTTGATCTATCTATCTATCTATCTATATATATTAGGCATAATATATCCCATTATAACATCTCTTTACATAGATTAATTATTTATATTTTAATTATTATTACATATATTTTAATATGATTAATTCCTAGAATATAGAAAATAGAAATTATAATAAATAACTTATTTATTTTATATAATTTAATATTCTATTTAAAATTTCTAATATTTTTGTAAATATTTAAAATGTAATCAAAATATATAATTTATTGATTTTACAATTTATATTATTGACATATATATATATATATATATATATATATATATATATATATATTATAGGGGGAGATATATGATATTAGAATACATTGAGTAGCTTAAACGTTGTGCGTAAATCACTACTCATATTTATTTAATTTTATTCTTTATTTTTCTGTCATTATTATTTATTGTTATACATAGTTTACACTCTAATTAATAATGGATTATCTATCTATCAATCTTTACAATTCTTACACCATACAACTATACACATAACCACCTGACTATCACGTGTGCCTATTACCCCCCCCACCCCACTCAACCCCCTCCACCCCGCCCTGTAGGTGTGTCCCACCAGACCTCCCTGAAATACATGTGTGCCTATTACCTCCCCCCACTCAACCCCCTCCACCCCTTGCAGGTGTGTCCCACCAGACCTCCCTGAAATACATGCTAGGCTATCCGTTCATGAACGACACCGTCCTCAACAATACGGAGATTGTCTACGATCAGTTGTTTGTATATAATAGATGTGAATTTCCATATATATGTGTTACAATAATTTATAATATATATAATAATAATAATATTATTTATTAGAAAATTGTTTTTGATTTCTATTTAATTTTCAAGTTTATAATAGCATATTGTCTGTTGTTGTCAGTGACAACTTGTCACCCCTAAAATATAAAATAAGCTATAACTAATCGAATAACTAATCGCATATTACATCAAATCATAAACTTTAAATTATGAAGATATCTAATTAGTTGTATGCAGTATGTCAAAATAAGCAAGCAATGCTACACCCTTTTGCAGTGTAAACACACTCTGAGGCAACTTGGAATTAACACTTTCATCTATATATATATATATATATTTAAATTTATATATTTGCGATATTGATTTAGTCACTAATATATTCAATAACAATAATATATAGGTACATCATTATTACACAACTTGAAGACCCACAACAACACATAATAATACATAACATTATATAATAACAACAATACGACATAACAACATTACATAACAACATTACACCCAATCTTCGACAGGTACGATTACCTCGACAAAAACATGAGCTACTTCATGATGGACTTATGGAGAGAATTCATCGATGTAGGGTTTATAGCTGTCAATCATCCTGCGTAGCCACGCCTCTTTATCTATACCAATCATAATCGCACACATATACTATATGTACAACTTAAAACATGACACATATCCATTACTTATAATACCTACTATTATTCACTCTTATTATTATTCAATCTTTTATACTCCAAACTATCAACCCAATAAGCTATCTGATCCACAAATAACCTGGAACATAACCTGGACCCTTCACCTACACCCTCCCTACCCTTCCTCAGTCACCCCTCACAGATACCCCACTAACAACCTTCACATATACCCTTCCCACAACATAACCTGGACCCTTCATCTACACCCTCCACACCCCCCCACAGATACCCTACACACAACATAACCTTGAACACCACCTAACCCGATTTACACCCCCTCTAACACCCCACCACAGATACCCTACCCAAAACATAACCTGGAACACGACCTAACTCGATTTAACCCCCTCTAACACCCCCCACATATACCCTACCCAAAACATAACCTGGAACACGACCTAACTCCATTTACACCCCCTCTAACACCCCCCACATATACCCTACCCAAAACATAACCTGGAACACGACCTAACTCCATTTACACCCCCTCTAACACCCCTTACAGATACCCTACCCACAACATAACCTGGAACATGACCTGACCCCATGTACACCCCCTCTAATACCCCCCACAGATACCCTACCCACAATATAACCTGGAACATGACCTGGACTCCCTTCACACCCCCTCTAATACCCCCACAGATACCCTACCCAAAACATAACCTGGAACACGACCTAACTCCATTTACACCCCCTCTAACACCCCCCACATATACCCTACCCAAAACATAACCTGGAACACGACCTAACTCCATTTACACCCCCTCTAACACCACCCCACAGATACCCTACCCACAACTTAACCTTGAACACGACCTGACTCCCTTTACACCCCCTCTAACACCCCCCACAGATACCCTACCCACAACATAACCTGGAACATGACCTGACTCCCTTCACTCCCCCTCTAACACCCCCCACAGATACCCCACCCACAACATAACCTGGAACATGACCTGGACTCCCTTCACTACGCACAATCTCAGCTATCTGATCATACAGGAATACCCGCACATTGGGTATCGCTATAGACAGACTAAGTACGCCTTCTGGAACGAATACTTCCCTCTGTTTGCCCCACGAGACCCGTGTTAGTTACCATAGCAACCCCCATCTTAGTGGAGGACAGAAACAATGTATGATATAATATCATAGCATATATTATATAAATAGTAAATAATAAAAATAGAAAAATTGTTATCCTATTAAGGGATGGTCATTAAATCTTGGTAACTCTACATGTAAAATATAGGGGAAAAGGGTCTACTATAATCTCATCTTATTAAGATTTATCATTTTCATTATCATCATCATCTATTAAGATTTAATTTATTTTTTGTAATTTATTTTTTATTATGTAGTATTCATATATATAAGAGTTATGTAAAACCGATATTTTTAAATGATGGTAAAATTAAGAAAACAAATATATATTGTATTTTACCGAATGTTTCAAAATTGAGGGATTTTTGAAAAAAGTGAAAAAACTATATAAAATGTTATAGATATAGATACAATATAAGATATAGCTTCATAGAGTTTTAGTTGTTTAGTTGGAATAATACATTATTATAATAATAAAAAAATTAAAAAAAAAAATATTTAACAAACTGATATTTTAAAATTCAAATTTATTATACTTATATTTACTTTTAAATAACATATTTAAAAATATATTATTATTTAGATAATAAAATAACTTATGATATTTAAAAATAAAAAAAACCAAGGTTTCACTCTAAATTGTATTAATGTTCATATATTCATATTATGTTATATAATCCGACTAATAAAATCCAATTTAGTTTAGATGAAATAATAAAATATAGAATTTAGCTCTGATAAAATATCACATCCAGTTTTTAATACAGAAGCAACTAAAATATAAATAATATTATTCAAAATAACTTCATTTTGAAATATTAATGGAATTAAATAAATGCAATTAAATAATGTATAATTAGCAATGCTTCCTCTTCTTTATATTGGTGTTATACAAGGGTTCCATTATTTTTGGTAAAAACCTGTTTTTACCGGGCAAAAAGCGATAAAAACCTATCTCTACCATGTTAATTTATGGTAAAAAACGGTAATAACCGGTAATTACCGGTAAAAACCTAGTACTCATAAAATATAATAACTTATATTGAAATTTAAATTAATATTGATTCATTTATATATAAATGTTATGGCTATCTAGCAGCTTTATTTGAAAATTTGTCAAAACATGTTATCACTCTGCTTTAATTATGCCATTTATAGTATATTTATTATTTTAAATCCAACTTGATTTTGAGGTTTGCCACCCTTATATTGTCAAATTAAAGAGTTGATGTAATTGGATACATTTTATAAATAAAATAAAATCATACTTTTCTATATATTCATACAATTACACAATGAAAATATTACTAAATAGTTATACAGTATTATAACAAATATTTGTTTAACTATATTTAATTTCATATATATATAAATAAATATTCTATTCAGTATTTAATATATATATATATATATATATATATATATATATATATATATATATATATATATATATATATATATATATATATATATTATAGCCCACTTAATAGAATATGTACTTGTATTATCAAATATCAAATATATGCTATCCTTAATTTCTATTATATCGTTAATTGTGTATATTAAGTTAATACTATTAATGCGAGCGACTTCGATTACGTAATATCGCGCGCGCTCACATTCCAGAGAAGCGTGCGTATGGTAGGGACATTCGTATGAGTCTATATATGGGCACAAATGCTGGCATACGAATATCTACGTGTATACCTACGAGTATACAATACTACGTAGTATCAAACATGATATTAATATATATGTATATAGGGGTATATATATATAAATGGATATGCGTGTATATGGGTAATATATATAACAATATGCATAGTGTAGTGAATCTATAATAATACAAAGATTAATTCTTCATATCATCATAACTTATTTGATAATATACATATATATATATGTACTATAGTCCATAGTTTATTAATATGCTCAACTCTATATCATACATACTATAGTATATATGGTAAATATGTGTACTATTTTCATAATGTCGATACACATGATGAAAATTTCTAAATTGTATAGTAAAATGTTGTCGATACAGCCGATTTGTCGATACAGCCGATTGTCGATACACGCGATATTCTGTAACATGTATTAGATGGAAATTCCAACAAATATATTTTAAATTGTCGTTAGAACCGATATATCGATACATGTGGCTGTCGATACAAGCAGCTTTTACTGTATGTTTTTTTACAATAATAAGCCCCACTCACACTGTAAAAGTTGGCTGATTTTTCACAGATATCGTACCGATTTTCTCTCTCTCTGTGCGAAACCCCTACCGATATATCACCAATATATCACTGATATCGTGACAATATCACTATTCATGATTTGGAGATATTTCTAAATATTTAACGATATCTCGACGATTTCGTTGCTGCGCATATCGGTGAAAAATCGTGCGCTTTATTTGGTGTGAATGGGGCTTTACCTTTTACTAATACAAAAATAAATATATTATTATATTCAATATTTTATACATATATATATATATATATATATTGACTTATTTACTCATTTATTTCAATATCATATTATTTATTAAAAAAAAATTTTATTTACATATATTTGACTCTATAGAGTCAAAATTAATAAAGGTTTTTTTTTAAAATATAAAAAATCTTATAATATTGATTTTAATGTAGTATTATTTAACTTTATAATTGTATATTATCTATTATATATAAAATCAATAAATAATATATAATTGTAAATTATATAGACAATAGTGGGTTTAATATAATATAGATAATATTATATTTAATTATATAGACAAAACTAGGTTTTACCATGGTAAAAACCTGTTTTTACCGGACAGGTTATTACCGGTTATTATCGCGGTTATTACCATAGGCGGTAATAACCTATGGAACACTGTGTTATACCTCTGCATGTTAGTTGTATGTACTTCTATGTAATGTGTGATACATGGTGATTGATGTTGTTAGACTGATCTTTAGAGTATAATTCTATATTCTATAGAACTTTATTTCCACTGAGGTTTCATTATTATTTAATTTTTAAAACTCGGAATATTATAAATTGGTAATAATACCATTATTTCTCCATAAAAGATCCAGGAATCAATAATTATTTCTGATTTTTATAAATTATAATAATTTCATTACATTATTTTTTTTAAGGGCAGGCGCTGGAGTTAAAATGTGTTAAATAATTTAATTTTTACAATATTTTTTTATTATGTATTATCCAAGTTCTGTATTTTATTTATAATATCCTAAAATATTTTTTAATATTTTTGAGTATTTCTATCAATATAAAGTGTTTTAGGAGTAATAAATTTATAAATATATTGTGTATTTATGAAAATACTTGTAATATGTAATCTTATATTACGATTTATTAGAATAATCGTTTAATTTAAAAATTTCTAGATTTATTTTAGCATAGATCATAGATTAAATAGCATTAAATAAATAAACAAATCACATGTTATATATTTGTTTTTATATTGTATTTTTTATATATTTGCACATTTATACATATTATCTATGATTATTTATGTAAAAACTTTGAATGTCATTTTCTCCAGTTTTTACTTTTTCACTTAGTAACCACATGTAAATGCCTACTACTTTTTTAATTTATATTATTTTTAACTGACATTTTTACTGTAAATGTATAACATATACATCTATATAAATCCTGTTTGAATTATTATTATATTTTATATTAATTAAATAAATAATGATTATGTATGATTATGTAATATATTTATAATAAAAAATATTCATCGTTTATAAACTGTTTTATTTCATACTTTTAGATTAATTGTATTTATAAAAATCAGAATATATATGTATTAGGATAGTATCTATTGAATAAAAAAAAAAGTATGTAATTATCTTTATTATTTTTTTATCTCAAACTTTTTCGGTGGAGCTATAAATAGCATGGTGTAGATGAACTCCAGCGCCTGCCCATAAGTGAATTTCTTTCATTTGAATATATTTATTATATATATATATATATATATATATATATATATTGTTATTTTTTTTTTGTTATTTTTATTTAGTGGAGTCCTTTCATCCCATCCAGGAACTTAGATGAAGTTTTCATTTATAATCATATATGGCTCTAATGTCCCTTCGAAGCCGCTCTCATGTTAAGGCATCCATGGTTTCAACGAGAGCCGATCATTTATTTATACACAATTATATAATATCACTTCTAAATAATATTTTAAGACCCATTTTATAAAATTAATTAATGGTCCGGACGAGGGTATATATATATATATATATATATATATATATATATATATATATATATATATATAGTTGAGGCTATATAGCCTCAACTATATTAATGATTACTAATATTAATTATGTTTATAAGCGTTATATTGAAAACAATTACATTTGTATTAGTTTTAGTTATATGATAGATTGATTATTTCAATATGTATTCACTTAAATCTGTTAATGTTCTGTCATCAAAAACACCTATCTTTCGCATCCATTTGTATAGAATATTAAATAATTATAATAAGAATGCAGAGAATACGAAGTGATAATAAATTAGTAAACATTAAATAGTTTTACATTAAACAAATACTCAACTCAACACAACAACTCCTTATCTTCTTAGTTACCCTCACCCACCATGTTAACACTACACTACCCTAACCACACACCTACCTTGTTAACACTATACTTCCATTCACCCCACCCCAACAGATGCGTCTACACTACCCTACCCTCACCTCACCCACCATGTTAACACTACACTACCCTACCCTCACCACACACCCACCATGTTAATACTACACTACCCTACCCTCACCTCACCCACCATGTTAACACTATACTACCCTACCCTCACCACACACCCACCATGTTAACACTATACTACCCTACCCTCACCACCCACCATATTAATACTACACTACCCTACCCTCACCACACACCCACCATGTTAACACTATACCTCCCCTCACCTCACCCACCATGATAATACTACACTACCCTACCCTACCACCCACCATGTTAACACTATACCCCCACTCACCCCCACCCCCAATAGATGCGTCTACACTACCCCCTACTCCAGGAGGTAGGGGTTACATCGCAGCTACTGGAGGCCTATCAGCATCTCTTATCATGATCGTGTTCGCCTTAATAGTTAGTGTACACGTGTGACCTCATATGACCATGACTGCAGAGGTGAAATGCCGTGGAGCGAATCTAATGCAAGTGTATCAGATTCGTAATTATAGAAAATATCTGTATATCCGGAACTTTTTTCTATTCATTAAAAATTGCTATAATTTTCAATATATTTAGAAAACATTCAAATGCATAATAATTACGTTTTTTTTTTAAATATAATAATAAAAAAATTAATTCATTTTTTATACATTTTTTTTTTAATTACTCCTATTATAAAACAAATGAATATAATAAATAAAAAAATCATTATAGAATGAAGTATTATTATTACATCTGCGAAAAATAATGTAAAAATATTTAAAATATTTCAAGTTGGAGAGTTTTTAAAACTAGTCATTTTCGTATTTATTTACATGTAAGCCCGCGAAAGTAGTGCCTCCCTTAAGGGACTCTGGGAAATATTCGCTCTCATCACTGCATGTATGAAGCATTCACTCACAACACAGCTTTTGTGAATACCAGCAAACACTGCTTCGAGTTAACTCTTTAACAACCACGATTACAATTCTCAAACATGGTGAATATGTATGTCCTCCTCATCTTAATGTGTATTTCCTTAATAGTGCCTGATGTCAGACAGCTTACACGGCTTACACTAAACAGGTGCACCTCTCCTTTATACTATCGACGCATGTGTTATTCAATGTATCTGCTTCGCATGTCTCTTTTAAGATTGCCTTCCATATATTGCAGTCGGCCACACCATTAGATCTAGTAACATCTCCATTCCATATCAATCATAATGAATGCTCTGACGATATATTATAGTAAACTTGCTCCTGATAGTCAATGTTAGCCCAGAGGTGTATCCATATATGGGCGTATCGTTGGTTAAAACCAGTATATTCAGATGCACATTGCAATGTAAATATGTTATATTGTTGTAGTCCGGAAATCCCTCTAAAGAACTATATTCTGAAATTGATTAGATATATCTGGCTATAGCCAATAGATAATATATATATATATATATATGTTATTATAATAGTTCTAAATATAAAATAGTGATATTAATATTTGATACTGAATATATTTATAAGCTATATAGAATAGATATTTGTTGTATTCAACTAAAGCTTTAGCCCTAGGGTTTTGATACAACTATGTTTTCTATAGATAAACATATTGTAAATGTTGGTGATTAGAATTAATTACAATGGGAAATATGTCTATTCAGTATGAGAGACAAAATACTATTAAAATTCATTTATAATTATATGTGTATATGATATTGTCAATGACATCAGGGTTAATATATCAACAAAATGTCATAAAGGAAATATATTATACAATATAAGTATAAAATGAAAATTGTATTTGATTGTACTTTAAAAAAAACACATTATAAATTAACATATTCACTATTATAAACCTTGTCCATAATCTACATTAATATATATATATACAAATATACACACAGACATACATATGTATACATATCAAGTCATCTTCACACCATACCCTCACTTTACAAATCCAACCACTAACACCACCACTACTCGACCTCCAGATATTGACCTACGCGGTGACCCGTAAACAGGAAGTACTGCGCGCGACCCGAGGTCACAACCGACAGTCGCGCTCCACCAAGCGTAACGCTCCGCTCGACACGGAACTACGCGAAATCGACGCCTACAGTACCGCCAGTCAACGGACCGTCGACACTAGCCACGCCCCCTTCTCCGATTGGTCGGACTACGGCGGGGGAGGAGGCGGGCCCAGTAGATACGCCCACTCGGTGACCTCCGCTGCGACGGCGACTCCCTCTTCTCGAACCCGGCGACCCCCGCAAGGTCTCAGTAACTTCTCACTAGGGGGCGAATTCGACCCGCGTAGTCGCAGCTCCTCGAAACAGACCGCCACCACCACTATGGGCAAGAGTTTCGTCTCCCTCAATATCACTACTACAGACGACGACGATGATAGTTACGACGACCTTGACTTCGAACGTAAAGGTCGTAGGTCGCAGAGACGTAATAGAGGTCACAGCGCCAGCGGGAGAAGATCACCTCGCAAGGTCAGGATACAGAGAGGTCAATCTCCGAGGTCATCGACTAGAGGTTATAACCTTTCTAAGCACACGTAATACTGTCTATTATAGACTATAATAGAAATCTATTACAATAGTTATTATTTCGTAATGAAGTTATCATCTAAATTATATTTTCTATATATGTATAATTAATCGATTGCATTGATATGATATTATGTTCTTCATTATAATGTCTCCTTCATATGATACTTTATATTTATCTATCATAGTCCTTTTCATTTTCTGTATGTATAACTATAGTTTTTAATGGTTTTATTCATTAGTTTATATACCCTACTTTACATATATAGTATGATTGTTGGTATTTGGGGGTTGACAACAATGATAATAATGTTGTTTACTACATATCGCTACTTTATACTTTAGTATCTATTAATAAATTATCCATGATAACATTCTAGAAATGTGTATAAATTCTGTAAATTGTGTATGTAATAAATATTCAAATTAATGCATCATGAAATATACATGCCTAACTAATGTATATTATTTATAACTATAAGTTATCTTATAAATTGATAATCTAAGGGGAATATTTTTATAACTTATATATTTCTTTATAAATGAAAATTATGAAGGGTAAGTGAGTTTACATATTAACAATTGCTATTTTTAACGGGTATTAACATTTAGTTTTTTATGATTTTGTTTGTATATATTTATAATACCTAGTTAATTTTGATTATTTTGTAGTGTAAGTATTTTTTAAAGAAAAACCAACTTTTGCTGTTTATTTTAAATTATTTCTGTATATCTTTTTATAGATAACAATTTTAATTATTTATCATACATATGTTTTGTAACAATATATAGAATTTTTAGTAAAAATATGCATTATACAAGTTGTCATATTATGTTCTAGTGAAAAACATCATTCTCTGTCAAATATACAGAACATATATATATATATTAATATAAAATAGAAAAATATTTTCACAAATATAATTTGAAATAATTGTAAACATATAATTTCTAAATAGGAATATTATAATAAAATTAGCCCTATTTCTATTACATATATAATATACTATGTATTATAAAAATGCTTCTATTAAATTATCTATAAATATATTATATATATATAACACAAAAAACTAGCTCAATATAATATATCACTTTGCCCTTTACTTTGAATAGACATATGTATTGTTTATCTATTCACATGTGACAATATATGTGATAACCCCACTCAATGTAAAAAGATAGGGTTTTTTGTTATTTTAAAAAGTCTATTAATCTACAAATAATTAAGTTTTAATTCTGTAAACGGTATATTATAGTGTGGATTGTTATTTACAAGAAAATAAAGGATTATAAGATATAATTATTTATTTTCGGAAATACAAGACATCTAGTAAATAGTACTTAAAATAGTAATAGTAAAAAAAATATTTGTATTTATTTTTATTTGAAACTATTTTTATAATTTAGACATATAAAGTGATATATAATGAAAATCTCATCAAGTTACGAGAATTATTTTGAGAGAAATAGACTTTTTAAGATTTAAAATTAGGCTAAAATATTTATTCTGAAATAATCAGGTTTGAAAAAATAACATCTAAAATATTTATATACAAAAAAGGTGATGTTTAAATTTAAAAGAATTGTAAAAGTTTGATTTGTATGCTTTATTAATCTTTTTATGATGTAATATTTGGATATGTTATAGATAAATATATACTTTATTACATTTATCAACAACAACAAAACATTATTTTTTATTTATACTGATTTTTCAGGTCAAGCGTATCCCCTTAAGCTGAGGCCCCTGAAAATCTACTTCTCCTATTTGCATATAATATTCATGTTTTACAAATAAAACGTAATATGTTTGGAAATATACAAAAATGTGGTTTTTTGAGAATATTATCATGTAATTTCAGCTTTTCTTTTGAATAAAAACAACTATTATATCTATATCCAACTATTACATATATAATAATTTTATTAATATAATTCAAATACTGAGTTTTTTTAATATTTGTTTATAATCACCAAACATAAAATCATTTATTGATAAAACTAATGTGCGAGTAATACACTGGGAATCAGAGGCTTAATGATTTAATATAAACAACAGCTATTATATATATTCATTTATTAATTAAAAAGTGAATACTATATTATTTTTAAAGTAAAATAAAATAGTTACAATAAATGTAATAAATTAATTACACATTGAATTCTTACTGACACATATATGTCTAACTGTAGTAGTTATAATGATAGGTATGCTTTATTAGTAATTGTATAGCCCTATAGTAATTATATTTGCAGCATTAGTTTTTAGCGTATCAATTTCATCTTGATGATTTATGTTATGCAATAATAATAACATATAACAGCCGACCAATAAGTTATCTTATCTAACAATATAGCAGCTAATTATATCTGTGATTGTATTACTAAATTCTTTATATTACTTATTTATTTATATACATAAAATTCATCAATAATTTACTGCTAATTAGAGCTGCAACTTAGATATTTAGCCTAACTTTTATATTAGCTATATTATACCGAGCTGAGTTCTATATCAAGGGTTTACTGTGTATATATATATATATATATATACAGAATTTAACTTTATATAGGTTATCTGATATAAGTTGATTTCTTATTACAAACTAGACTGTCAACTATTTCTTAATTACCTATACCTCCACTATTCCCCTCCCTTAGTTCCTCGCCCCCAGCCTCGATCACTGAATCAATCGCAGGACAACAGATCTGTGTACAGTTTCGAGTCAACGTCGCATCATCCCACCGTATCCCATTCAGTGGCTTAGAAGAGCACACTAGTCTGTGTTCAATGATATCGCATATTCAACATTCCACCTTTATGTAACAGTGTTTTAGTTTTATAAAAATCCTTCTTGGCTATCCACATATTTATTGTTGTACTATTACTAGATTTATATATACCATACTTGATTTAATTGTTATATACTATTTTTGTAATATACTATTTTTATATTAAATATATTTTAATATACCATTTTTATACTCTACTAATTATACTATTCTGTTACTATATTAAATATATTTTAATATACTATTTTTATACTCTACTAGATATAATTGTATGTAATAAATGCCTAAATCATAATGTATAAATATTTATTCGTAGTACACGCAAATAGTGTTACAAAGATAGTGAGACGCGTTAGAGACATGACAACGAACACTTTGGTGGTTGCGATGCTTTGTTAGGAATACACATGAATAATGGCACAAGTAAAATACGCACACAGGGGTGCTGTATGGTAGGGTGGGGTGGGGTATTAAGCTATAAATGTAAACACACGTACTGGACACATGATAATACTATGGGATAGGTAGAGAGAAGCGTGGGGTAATCATTCGGGGGGTGGGGTGCTAACTACTGGGGGTGGCAAGATAATTCGGGTAAACAGAATTTGGCGGGAGGGAGGGAAATAATCGAATGATTTTTATGTAAAAAATATTTAAAAATATAAAATCTAATTCTCGGTGAATTCGCAAGGTGACTCCATTAATTGGAGAAAGGTTGCATAGTAATGGAGGGAGGGGGGCGGCGGTAACACATGGAGAGGAGGCGTAAAGTGTGTGTGTGTGTGTGGAGAGAGAGATTCATAAACAAGAGATTCTAAACATCCAGGTCTAGATAACAGTGGCCTACATAGTACACACGCTACCGGTTATATAATAACGGTAGCTGTGAGAGATTCTTAGAGGTTTGCCCACTAAGTAGAGTAATAATGGCCCAATTTACACATGCTACAGGTGAGAGTTGTAGAGGTACCAGTGTAGGATGGCCTACATAGTACAGTAACAGCGACGACGGCCTACTTAGTACAGTAACAATGAGCCTGTTGTTTACAGACGAGACGATGATAATCTCCGGCAGACGTGCAAGGACATACGTTCTGAAGGCGTTCGCGTCCTTCGCTGGTTATTGGGTTAGTTCTGTGATAGGCCACCAGGTCGTGCAAGGAGTCGTGACTTCTCTCGTTGGCGATGTTGAAGAACGAGTATTGATTCTTCTGTACTGGAACCTGGTTCACGGATGTAGGCATTAGAAAGTATAACGCATTCAAAATATTTGCTAATGTTATTTCATTCAGAATATATGGTAACACTACTATATCAAATATATTTCATCATAGTATGTGTATACCAGGTTGATATCTACAGCATAATGAAAAGGTGCTTGTAGATTCTAATCTGCTATTATTTATTTACAATGTAACCCGCCCTAA
The DNA here is from genome assembly GCA_964019155.1 of Osedax fenrisi. Lineage (NCBI taxonomy): Eukaryota > Metazoa > Annelida > Polychaeta > Sabellida > Siboglinidae > Osedax > Osedax fenrisi. The sequence goes on along the minus strand of OZ025241.1, from coordinate 1,207,349 downwards.
ATAAACTAAAACGTTATATCAATTAATTCTATTATGGAATATACACGTCCGATCACATGATAATTTGATGCGTTAGCAATTAAAGAAACAATGAATCACTTTCATAAATCACACAGGTCTACAAGTGTACCATCTTATGATAGAGTGAATTGTGCAATGTATCGGCAATAAACAATGATATTACGCAACAGGAGTGATGTTAATGATTAATAACGATTGTTTATTGCATAAGAGTGAGAGGATAATAAACCTTTTGTACGACGTTCGACCATATAAGGTAGTGTTTACAACGGTCGATGTCCCTGTAGGACAATACGTAGCCCCTAATGCGTTCAGAGATACGAATGAGGAACGAGCCCACGGAACAAGGGAACAATAGGTATTCCGATTGTTGCCGGTTCATTATGCCTAGTAGTAGTTGAGGAGGATGATGAGGAAGATGAGAAAGCTGTAGGTATGTTGTGGAGATAGTGGCGTGTTAACGAATAGCTTGTACTACGGGAACTTAGAAACTATAACTTGTAGTTATATTTACGGAATGATTTAAATCATCAACGAATTATAATAACGAATCTATGTTATTTTCATTTATTATATATTATACGAAGGAAAATCTAATAAAACTGGGGAATCCATAAGCTTCTGTTTATATTGTGTATAAATATATAAATATTATATTGTATATATATATATATATATATATTGTATATAATACTATAATAACTATTTATTGTAACCAAGTATATATATATATATACACTTGGTTACAATAAATAGTTATTAAATCAATAGTTATTATATTATTATAAATAGATTTATAAATATTATTGATATGATAATTGATATGTGATTATCTCGACTGCATAGTAATCAGATATTGTACAAATTTAGTACATAATGTCACCACTATGTGAAGATATCGTTCACAAACCATGTAACCAATCATACGGCTGCTTTGTGGTGGTGTCGAAACCACTGGACACCCTTGACTCCGATTCAATGAACCACTGAATTACGCGTTCCCTACTTTCAGGGTGAAGGGGCCAGTCAACAATTTCATGATCTTCTGGTATACTATAGGCAGAGGTAGAGTTGAGATAATTATGATATAGGGATATAGGTATTATATTCACTATTTATTATTATTTTAATTAATGTTTTAATTAGTTTCATCATAGTCTATTAAAAGTGATAAAACCTATATTGTATACCCATATAATGCACACTTTAAGTTCATTTCATCCTGATGTTTTAATAAATTGAATTGCAAAAGATATCAATTACTGGTTATGTAATTTAGTTTCTAATAAGTTAATAAAATGTTATTATTTGTATAGACTTTTATTTGAAATTCAATTTAATTCAAAAAGAAAGTTACTACAATTAATATGATGTCTTGTACAAATAACTAATTTTATTTACTTTTTTTGAATACATTGTCATTTCAAATACAAGTATAATGAAAAGTGTATATATGTTCACCTTAATATTACATAATCTGGTTTCTATATTAGTAATTCATGAATGGCATGCACACACAGTAGTAAAGTAAACACATAGTTTGCAGCAGTATAAACAACAATATTAGGGCAGTGGCTGATTCATCATCATTTGGCACACACACACAATCTATATAATACTTATATTTAATAAGAATAAACATATACTGAATAAGTATCACACATGTGTGTTGAATATACAGAGGGTATTATTATAATGCACAATGACCTGTTCAACACTTATGATCAGAGGGTAATCTACAATAGACTAGGGTATACAGTAGGGTATACTATATATACCTGTACAGACATATGGTTCCAGTAGCCCAAGGGTATGATCATGAACAACAATGTGATAGGCTATCTTATAGGTTAAGGAAACTGCTGCTTCTGTTGTTGTTACTCATTGGGTGGTGGGAATCATAAAAAGCATAATACAGTGTAATACATACCCTGCTGTGGTTTCAATGTACATTTGATATGAACAGAATGCATGTGTGTATTGGTGTATGTGTGTGACTATGGATGTGTTCAAACAGTAAGATTCTACAACATAATGCTGCCTGTATGTGACAGCTTTTAGTGTGCTAAACAATAGAAATATAGATTGCAGACTAGCACTGAAATAAGCAAATCTCTGTCACAAATGCATGAATATCATCTAAATGTCAGGGTACCTACCCTACCCTACATGCCAGGGTAAATACAGCTATACCCTACCCTACATTGCTACATGCCAGGGTGAATACAGCTATACCCTACCCTACATTGCTACATGCCAGGGTAAATATAGCTATACCCTACCCTACTCTACATGCCAGGGTGAATACAGATATACCCTACCCTACATTGCTACATGCCAGGGTGTATACAGCTATACCCTACCCTACCCTACATTGCTACATGCCAGGGTAAATATAGCTATACCCTACCCTACTCTACATGCCAGGGTGAATACAGATATACCCTACCCTACCCTATAGACTATATAAAGGCATACAAACTCATTGAACACTTTAGACTGCCTATCCTGGGTGATTAGATGTCTGGCTTTCTTTAACATCTCTCTGTTCTTTATCTCTCCTTCACGAGACTTCACCTCTATGTTGTAGTAGTGGAGGTTGTGGTAGTGGTGGTTGAGGTGGTAGTGGTTGTGGTGGGGGTAGTGGTTGAGGTGGGAGTAGTGGTAGTGGTTGAGGTAGTGGTTGAGGTGGTGGTGGTTGAGGTGGAGGTGGTGGTTGGGGTGGGGGTAGTGGTGGTAATGGAGGTGGAGGTACTGATGGTGATGGAGGTAGAGGTACTGGAGGTGGAGGTAGTGGTAGTGGTTGTGCTAGTGGAGGTGGAGATAGTTATGTAATAGAATCATGAGATTATGTAATCTAGGTATGTTCTGGTATATTGGTACATTAATTAAAGCTATGAGACAGGGGTAACTAGAGTGTGAGACAGGGGTAACTAGGGTGCGATACAGGGGTAACTAGGGTGTGAGACAGGGGTAACTAGGGTGCGATACAGGGGTAACTAGGGTGCGATACAGGGGTAACTAGGGTGCGATACGAGGGTAACTAGGGTGCGATACCAGGGTAACTAGGGTGCGATACGAGGGTAACTAGGGTGTGAGACAGGGGTAACTAGGATGTGATACGAGGGTAACTAGGGTGCGATACCTTGTTGCTGCCACTGTCTTAGAAGCCCCTCACTTTGCCCCTCAGCCTCTTTCTCTGTGTCCCTGTGTTCCTGTATCAGAGAGGTGAACAGCTGAGAGGAGCGCTTCATCTTCTCCAGCTCTATTTCGTGTAGGCTTCTTCTACGGAACTGACGGATTCTCTCCTGGTGATGGTGGTGGTGGTGGTGGTGGTAGTGGTGGTGATGGTGATGGCTATGCAATGATGATGATGTAACAAGTATGTACAGAATGATGAGGACATCGTGTGTATGTTATCAGTGATGAGTCATAGAAGACAGGTAGTGAAGCTACAGGCTACTAATGAGGTATACACAATGCTATGGCTACAGAAGCAAGGGTACCAGCTATGCAATCATTACTACAGTCATTACCTTGGACTGTTCCTTTTGCACTTGCAGCTCAATGTTCTGTAGCTCAATCTTGCAGATCTCCAGGTTCTCCTTGGCCTGCTGCTCCCTGATCTTAGAATCTGACAACTGAAGCCTGTCGTAGGGGTCAGAGGTTAACATCGAGTATTATATACATGCAGACCTGCCCAGCGTTACAGCCATCACAGTCTGGGTGTACTGTAGCTCAAGTAATCTCTTTATTTATGTGTATGCTAGGCAATCAATAGAGCTTAATTAATTATTTATGATTACAATTTAGCTAGTACTTATATAAATACACACACGTTCACACACATACACACACATTAGCTAAGCATTGCATAACAATGGTGACCTTTGTTTCTCTACATTCTGTTCCATAACGATGAGTTCCTGTTCATCGGAGTGTATCTTCTGTTGGTATTCACGCTCAGTTTCCTGTATCTTGAGGTCTGCTTCCTTCTCCGCTAGTGTGGAGGCCTGCACGTGTGTGAGAGAGGGTATGTTAAAGGGTGAGGGGGTGTGTGTGGGGGCTTGCACGTGTGGGGTTGGGGTATGTATGAGGGTGAGTGTGAGAGGGGCGAGAGGGTGTGAGAGTGTGTGTGTGGGGTTGGGGTATTACGAGGGTGAGGGGGGCGAGTGTGTGAGAGGGTGTGTGTGTAGGTAAGATAACTCGTACGGGAGAATGGATGATAGAAAGCAGATAACACAGATATAATAGATAAGTGTAGTGCTAAATACTGAAGATTACATTAAGAAAGAGAGAAAGATGATGGGATGAGATAGAGAGCATAGGGTTACGGAAGAGATGGGTTAGCAGGAGGGAGTAGACATATATGTTAAGAAGAATAAGGGTGAATAAAGGGTAAATATAGGTTCAGAGAAGAAAGGGTAAGAGTAGGATAGTGGAAGAGAGGGTTAGATGGGTTAGTAGCAGGGTAATACAGCACACACACAATGTACTATTATTGAACACATTGAAGCCAGTACAAGCAGTGGTAGTGGAGAAGCTAGTGCAAGTTACCTCTAGGTACTGTGAGATGTGAAGAGAGAATGAGATGTAGGAGTATGGGTGGTATATAAGACACAGAGTATGAGTGGCAGGTGTGTGGGGGTGTGGGGGTGGGGGTGGCACTCTATCCCTCAGTTAGCATTAGTCATAATGATGGAGTAATGGTATATGTAATATGATGATTTGTATATATTTATATATGTATATAAGTATATTTATATTATTCATATTATATGTTTGTTGTATTACATCTAGATGAATTCATTGAATTGAAAATATGTTAATCTAATAACTAAAGATATCATAACACACATATATATATATATGAATAGATGTAGATACAAATGTAGATATACCTACAGCCACACCACCAGTGGTGGTTAACCTTGCTCTGAAGACTAAGTTCGATGAGCTGTTCCACAGACTTATCTTCACGGTGTTCCCCCATCACCCACACCCAACAGTTACCATCATCCCCGCATAGGAAGTCTACGTTACGCCTCTTCTTACCTTATATGAGCGTCATCATGTTATGTGTGCGAGTGTGTGTGTGTGGTATTTAATGTAACATCATACTCTGGTGTGTGTGAGTGTGTATGGATGCGTAGATGCAGGTGTATGTTAATTTATATAGGCATATGAACTTCATATTATGAAGAGTATATACATTGGTATATGTTAGTAGGTTAATATATACTATACACTACACACACACACTAGCTAACTTCATACCATACATACTTATATAACATACACTAACATACACTAACATATACACACATTTCACATGTATGTATCTGGATACATGTGAAATGTGTATGTGTGTGTGTAGTTAGTATGAAGTTAGCTATTGTGTTTGTAGTATATAGTATATAATCTATATTAGCCTATCTAATCTTACACCTATAATAGTCACACCTCTATTCTGTAAGGTGTGAACATTCTATATGTAAAGATAGCCACCCTAACGTAAACATTAAGCTATATATATCTACAATTAATTGTGTTGAATATGATGTAAAAGATAATCAATAACAATATTACATGCAATACTTACACAATACAAAGATAAACTATTTGCTGGCTAGGTGATAGATCATTAATAGCATGTTACATAGCTACATTGTACCTCTATTACCTCACCCTTAATACTCTAAGTAGTTCACGCTTTACTCACCAGGTTTAGGGGGTTTCACGGGTTTCTTTTTCGCATCAGTTTCTCTTGCGTTGTACTTGCGAATCTGTTCCTAAAGGTGCGAGAACGTGCGTGTTAAAGCTATGCACATCTATCTATATAATACACCCTTCGTATACCACCCAAAGAGGTTAGTCGCGAGATGGCCAGTATATCAAGGGTGTATTGTGTGTAGTTATAGTTATTAGGAATAGTAAATAGGTGGTTTATTCATAATAAAAATGTATCACTATGTGTGTGTGTGTCAATCAAATTAACACAGACAATAAGGTGTTTGTGCTACATTAATCACAACAGATCACTAGCGTTAAAGAGAAGTGTAATTCTCATGCCATTAATACATTCGAATGTATGTTATTATAGGGTAGCTTAGACATTAAGTATTTACATGGCTTCTTGGGTAAATAATCACTAATGCAATTTGTTATATAATATAACAATAGAAGATAATTCAATTTGGAAGTAGATAAAGGGAGAAGATGATATATAAATTTGCATCAAGTATTTTAATTAATAAAAATTTAATAAAATATAAGATTCACTATTTGAGTATATGTTTATAAATATTATATTATTTTATATGGAAAATATTCCTATTTCATTATGTTTTGTATATCCTTTTTATGCCCTTTTTATACACTGCTAAAGTTTATTTATATTATACTAATTCAAATTCATTCATTACTATGTATTTACACAAATATAAACAGAATATATATATATATATATATAGTATAATAGAATGAAGTGAAATTAGAGTTATATATAGCCATTCTAGGAAAATGAGGTATTGCAATTCAAATTACTATGATGATATCAGATTTATTTGTGAAAATATAAATAATTAAATCATATTATGTTATATATATATATATATATATAATCTATAGAAAATTAACATATTTTCTTCTCTCATTATATAAATAGTGAATATTTCTAAATAATAATATATACTAGAAATACTATACAACATATATAGATCATCATTAAATGTTTAATATATTATATTAATTACAGCATTATAAACTTAATGCATATCCTAAATACGTATACAAGAAACTTTCATAGCTATTATGTGATTAATTAACACTGTAATGAATACTGGTGCTTTTCATAGTGAAGTTGTCTGCATTTATTATAAATGATGAATGAATCATTATTGAATATGTTATATAACATTATATATATAATGTTATATATATATATATTATATAAATATATATACATATATATTTTGTTATTACATATGCTATACATTATTATTATTCACCGAGTGTATTATAAATAGTCGTTTGATTAATAATTCCCCATACATGTTTACAGCTTTTATATTGATCATATATTTTAATTTATAATATGTTCATATGTAATGTATAATATAATTTACGTGCAATCGAATTTCTAATAAGAATTCAAATATAACTGATTATGATAATTAAATACATATAATCTAATTTAAATGATTATCATCTTCTTTGTTAATATTAAACAAGAGGTATGTATATAAATATAGCTGTATACCCAATCTAATACAAATGTATAACTTAAAATATTAGGCGGTAAATAAATAAAATTATATGGATTTTAATTATTACGTTTAAGGGGGTTCTGAAATGTGTTTAAAATTAATTTTTTTTATTTGAGAAAAGTATTATTTAATATATTTTAAATTTTATATCCTCTGAAACTTGTAGAGCAAATAAAGACTTCTAAATGATATAATTTGTTAGTACAAGACATATTTGGTAAAAAAAAAATTGTAAAAAATGGCGTAAATAATAGCAAAATACTCATATTTTAAACTATAATATGATATCTATAAGTTAATATTTTTAAATAATTTTAAATGCAGTGTTATATACGATATATTATGTAATATGATGTTAATAAAGGAGAGTGACAACGATATCAATTTAATAAATGAATATAGTTTGATTGAGAAATAACCATGAATAATTACGAAATATTAATAAACACCGTTATTCTACCTCAGACAGTGTGTAAACTACAGTATTACCAGGAAACATGAAAGGAGAGCAATGCTTTTTTTAAGGATTAAAGTGGGGGCAAATTTCAAAAATAATTATCTTCTTTTAAATTGTATATGGAAAATAATCTAATAAAATATATTTCCTGATTTATAATCAGTAAATTGGATTATGATATAATTTATTATGAAACATAATGATTTTTTGTGGGTAAAAATTTAAAAGTGGGGAGAACAAATAATAGTGAGTAGACAATTTCCCACAAAATACCCCTTAAAAAAGGCTCTGAAGATTAGGGCTTATAAACTAACAGTTATATAATCATTGATATCAATTGAATTCACTCTTGAATCAAGGTCCCCTATATTTACAAAGTTGACTGAGGCCTTAATTGTAATAGGTACATGAATAACAAAATTATATAAATATTTTTTTTTAAAACCATAACAAACTAGATAATATATTCTGTAACAGAAAAATTAAATAAATTATATCTATATATTTCTTGAAGATACTAAAATATTAGTATCTATATATTAAGTTAAGGGGGTATATAAATATTGAGGTATATATATTATATATTATATGTATTATAGTCTGATATTAAATAAATATAAAATTTAAATTAAATTTCAATTAAATTTATTTAAAAACTGAATATTGCATATTTATATATAATATATGAATTAAATATGATAAGTGTCACATATAGTATATGTCGTAGATAGAATTTATTTCTATATCCTCTGCATTAATACTATACATTAAATAACATGATATGCTTATCTCTGAGAACAAGTCAATTAAGAACAAGCATAATTGATTGAAAGAACAATTTAGAAAATCGCTTTTAAATCGTTAATTTACATTTTTTAATAAAAACATATATAATTCAATATATGTAAATATAGATTATATCATTATATCATTACAATAGTCTATTATATTATATATTATACTATATAATTTATATAGTAAATATATGCGAATTTAATATAGAAATTTATATAAATACTTTGTATCCACCAATAATCTATATATTTCCACTCCAATTAATCATCAGATATTACGTATATTTATATTTTTATAGATATTTTGTTATCTTAAAATATTTATTCTCACAGTTAAAATGTTTGTATCACACAACAAATCCTACTTATTTAGATATATATAATATATTATATATATATATATATATTATCTCTTTTATTATCACTTATCCTACAAGATATAGAAATATAATTTTTTATTTTTAAAATACTAAAAGTATATCTAGTAAATATACAACTTATTGATATTCATAATGATTATTATGGTAGTTATAGTAAACATATATAATCATAAGAATACAATAATAATTATATAATCAGGTTATTACTATAAATGTTATAGCTATTATGTTATTTTTAGTTACAATATTTCAAAATAATTCAACTATAGGGAATACTAGTCGATATCAAATTATTTAATTACTAAAAACGTAATCTCTACTTGCGAATTATCTCGAAGCAGGCCGCCGATTGTTATTATAATAATATCAGAGTTCAAGGTGGGCGGTAATTTTATATGTACTACTACTCATTATATGCATTATAAGATATTGTATAGTAACACAATATTGTATAGGCTCACTTGGGGATATAATGCAGCTCAAAATAATAATAAAATAAAACCACACCGAAGAAATCAAACAACCCCAAAATAAAAATTGAACTCTGACATTCTAATAATAATAATCGGCGGCCTGATTCGAGATTCACGTATAATACACTGTATATAATATTATTATATACAGTATATATTCTGTTTAATAGTCTAACAATGTTATAATATAACTAGTTATATTTTAGATATTTTTATTTATTTAATTTTTATACTTTATTTTAAATTCTGGTTTATTGAAATGAACATACGTAAAATGGGTAACCGAAAACAATCATATATATTTATATATGTATATATTTCGCATTTTTTTATTATAAAATACGGATATTTTCCGTATAAACCTTTAATTTTATTAAATATAGTACTTTTTCTAAATTTGTAATTTACTAAAGCTCAATTTTAAATATAAAATTTATAATTTGTAATATAATACATAAGTAATTAAAATTAAAAACTATACCTTATTTAAATTTAAATATATAACTTTTAAATATGATATATTTTTTACTTTTGTAAAAAATTACTGAATCCGTTAGTGATTAAGTTAATCACTGATTAAGATTATCTTAAAGATAGTATAATTATATAAGTTTAATTAAAGCAATATCACTAATGTTTTAAAATATTATAATATGTAAATACCTGTCTCATCTTAAAAAATAAAACATGCTTTTGATCTTCTTCTAATTCGGATAGAAGCTCCGGATCTATATACATATCCTTTAGAATTTGTTGCAACATTTCGAATTGGTAACTCCGAATTTGTAAAATGAATCTTTACTTTCAAATTAATAAATAAACATAAAATGTAACACCTAAATAATGTATAACATTATTATAATAAAAAATAATATTAATAATATAAAATATTATTATTAAAACTATATAAAATAACTAAATTAAATTAATTAAATTAATTTGAATATATTAAATTATCAACAGGAAGTTTATAATATTATTAATGATATATAATATGATTATTGGGAATATACTAACCACACCCATATTATTATTATGATCTTTGTAATATGGATGTGTAGTTTGAACCTAGAGCTATAGATCTATAGAGAGTTTCTCTCTAGATTTGAGTTTGAATAGGTTTGTATGTAAAGTTTACATTGTAAACTACTAATACAGTATAAACTCTATATAGAGTATAAGCAAATCCAATTAGTATAAGTAAGAACATAATATTAGTGGTATAAGTTATACCACTGGTAGTACCTACTCTATATCTATGGGCCCATATATGGGCCACTATAGTGTGGGGCCCACACTATGGGCCCATATATATATAGAGTAGGTACTACCTACCATGGTACTCTAAATCTATGTGTGGGCCCCACACTGTGGGGTCATGTAAAAATGTAAAACATAGATTAAATTATATTTAAATTATAATAGTATGTGTAACACACATTGTGTATCATACATTTAATGAATTATTAAGAATAGTTTTTGAATATGCTTATATCCTATTATTGATATGCATTTATATATATATTTTTAAGATTATAAAATGTAATAATTAATAGAGATATCTAATTGATTACGTTTATATATTATGGTAGTAGGTTATAATAGTTATTATACCTATAATAGTTATTATACCTATAATAGTTATTATACCTATAATAGTTATTACTTACTTTACTTTTAAAGTAACTTTATTCCATTAACTCGCGAATGGTAGGGGACATCAACCGTCTCCATTCATCGCGGTCGTGTGGATTCACCACATAGATATAGAGTACCCTATAGATATATGGTACTCTATATCTATGCTTCACCATTAAGTCAGACTGAGTTATCTTGCTCTATTCTTTAATATAATCAATCAATTGTATTTTGGGTCTACACGTTTGCGATTGCCCTCAACCATTGGCAAGCCTTCACACATTCCTTGGTGGGTTTTTTTGCGGAAGTTATTATATCTAATTTTATGACCGTTCCATTTTAATTTTCTTTTATGGATGGACTGTAATAGTGGTTCATATGTATCAATATAATTTATCAGCATACATTTACTATACTCGTTTGTATTAATTTCTTTGTTAATTTCTTAATTTCCTATGATATTCTAAGAAGTTTTCTGTGAGAAATGTTTTCGAAACCTTTTAGTTTTGTTGTTGAAAGGGCACTTATAGTCCGATATTCGCAACCATAAGTTAGAATAGACAATACGAGAGAGATAAAGGTTATGTTTTTAAATGAAATGGATATATTTGCTACTCCAGATTGTAGTTATCCTTACCATAACCGATGTAGCTTGAGCTAATCTTATTTTAATCGCCGAGTCGCTTGAGCCATCTTTTGTATTTGTAGCACCGATCTATTTAAACTGATCTTCTTCTATTTGCGAGGGTTTCAATAGAATTTTAATTGAGTGGAATATTAATCTCAGATTTCTATAATTCTAACACTTTCTGATATTGCATTTTTTTTGAATTGGACTATTAGGGACTCTAGAGTTGAGGACTGAACAGCTGTTCATTGCTTTTACCATTATTATTTAGACCATGATATTTGACATAATTATGTGAAAACATGCTTTTGTGTGAAAACAATCGTAATGCATTAACGATTGTATATACTACGTATTTTAGTAGCTCACCGTAGATTATAGTTATTAGGGCAGTATATATATAATAGTTATTATTTATATATTTATTGATTAATATTGATTGTATTCGAGTATGCTTCTGTACATACGGTACTCCTTAACTCCATTCTCCTAAATATTATCAATATACATGCATCTACAAAAACTACATTAATTAACTACGGCCCTTTTTCTCCCCGGTTCTCTCACGAACTTTTCATCTTCAGGAAGAGTGTTCGCAAATTTGAAAAGAACTTTCTTAAAAATCCTTCTACTTTAACAAAATTAGCTCTATCAATAGCTAGAAAAAATACAAATCTACTATATCTTGTTCAAAATCTATCTATTATAACAAAAAGATAGCATTAATCTCCCCCGATCCTCGCAAATTAATTAAAATGACAAATAAAATTATCTCCCCTCCAGATGAAAAAATCTTCCCCGTTTTACCGAATACGTCACATTTTCAACTATGTTCTCTTTGTGAAAAATCTTTGAAAATAAAATTGCAAGCTTTAATAATATTATTTGCGCGTCTACTCCATCCATACGTAATCCTACCATATATATTACCCATCCTATTGACAACCCTTCACTGTATGAAGTGAATTACCTACTCATGAAATATCACTGTACCTAACTCCCCCACTGATCCCCTACCTTTATCATTATATCACACACTTTCACACTTATCTTCTCCTATTTTCTTGAATAGTATTGCGAACTCACTAAATTCTGGCCAAGTTTCACCCTCTCTCAAGATGCAATAATATCACCTCTTCTAAAAAAAACAAAACCTCGACCCAAACTCACTTAGCAATTATCGCCCGATTTCTCACCTACCCTTATTAAGTAAAATATTAGAAAGAATTGTTTCCAAACAAATAATCTTTTAGACCCGTTTCAGAGCGCTTTTCACAAGGATCATTCGACCGAAACAGCTCTCCTCCGTATTACTGACTCAATATTATCTACCTTAAATAGCAACACGTGTTGCCAGCTAATCCTACTTGATCTGTCATCTGCTTTTGATACCCTGGACCATAACATATTAATCTAGCGAATTACTTTGATTATATATGTCTTAGCGTTAACATGGTTTACTTCATATCTGACTAACCGAAATATCTATATTATGATTGACAAATATTACTCGCCTCTTTCTTTACTTAACCACGGTATTCCCCAAGGATCCGTTATAGGTCCATCCCTCTTTTCTATTTATATCCGCCCTATTGCTGATCTAATTAAGACATTTCCAAATATTCACTACCATATTTTGCTGATAATATTCAACTGTTTACCTTTTTCCCAATAAATTCTCATAATACCATTAACTCTGAATTAATCGAGTGTGCAAACTCCACACGATTATGATTCCTCTCCAATAAACTACTAATTAATTCCTCTAAGACTATTGTACTTAACATATCTACTTCTGAAACTTCCTTTCCAAACTTTACTCTAAATAACATGATTATTTCTCCTTCTCATTCCTCTAAAAACCTAGGATTAGTATTTGATGATAAATTATCATTTAAGAATCACATATCATCCATTACAAAATCCTCCAACTTTCATCTCTTCATAATTAAAAAAAATACCACTTTCTATAAACCTTACTACAACTCTAATAAATGCTCTTGTACTTTCCCGAATTGACTACTATTCTTCCCTACTTAATTTACTTCCTGCTAAAGCTATTGCTACACTTAATCGGATTACCCGTTCCTCAATACGTACTACTTACTGTATAACACGGCAGGATCACTCTACTATAACCCCATATCGTATGTGGCTACCCTTCTCCCTCAGGTATAAATTACGTATACTATATATAATCCATAAATCAATATATTCTTTTACCCTTAGCTATATCTCTGATCTAATTAAAAACGTATACGTTTTATACGGGTAATAGTGTATATAATATTACCTTATCTTCGTTAACAAAATGCTATTCACCTTATCTCCCAGAACTCTAGTAAAATCTCCCTAAATTCTGAGATTTAAAAAATACCGGTCCCACCCTATGGAATTCCCTCACTCCTACCATTCGTTCTATTAGATCCCACAAAAGATTTATAACTCTTTTTCTCCTTTTCTCTCTACCCCTGATCATTAAATCATCCAACTTATTATTGTTGTCCCTTTATATTCAACATATACCTATTATTATTAAATTGTTATTGTATTATTATTATCTTATTAATATATAACACTCCACTATATCAATGCAGTCTGTAGTATATAACAGTCCTCCATATCACTTATTATTTTTGTCCGTCGTATATTCAATGTATATTATTATTAAATTGTTTTCGTATTACTATTATTTTATTATTATTTTCTTCCCGCACGAGTGAGGGTGTCTACATAACCCTATTTTAGTGCATAATAAACCTAATATTATCATGCTATAGCATATATATATATATATATATATATATATATAGGATTAGTATTTGATGACAAATTATCATTTAAGAATCACATATCATCCATTACAAAATCATCCAACTTTCATCTCTTCAGAATTAAAAAAATACGGACATCACTTTCCAGAAACCTTACTAAAACTCTAATTAATGCTCTTGTACTTTCACGTATTGACTACTGTTCTTCCCTACTGAATTTACTTCCTGCTAAAGCTACTGCTCCACTTAATCGGATTATCCGTTCCTCAATACGAACTACTTACTGTTTAACTCGACTGGATCACTCTACTACAACATCTCATCAATCATCTCGTATGTGGCTACCCTTCTCCCTCAGGTGTAAATTACGTATACTATCTATAATCCATAAATCAATATATTCTTTTACCCCTAGCTATATCTCTGATCTAATTTAAAAACGTACTATACTATCTTCTCTTCGTTACCAAAATGCTCCTCTACTTATCTCCCAGAACTCTAGTAAAACTTCCCTAAATTCTAGAGCTTTTAAAAATTCCGGTCCAACCCTATGGAATTCCCTCCCTCCTACCATTCGTTCTATTAGATCCCACAAAAGATTTATAAATCTTACTTCTTCTTTTCTCTCTACCCATAATCATTAAATCATCCAACTTATTATTTGTATCCGTGTTATATTAAATTTATATCATTATTAAATTATTATTGTATTATTATTATCTTATTATTATATAACACTATACTATATCAATGCAGTCTGTAGTATATACAACTACACCATATCAATGCAGACTGTAGTATATAATAGATCTTTATATTGTTTATTATTGTTTTTCCGTTGTATATTGAATGTATATTATTATCAAATTATTATCGTATTACTATTATTTTATTATTATTTTCTTCCCGCACGAGCGAAGGGGTCTACATGACCCTATTTTAGTGCTAATAAACTCAATATCATCATCATCATCATATATATATATCTTCAAAATGACACACAAATAATAATATGTTGTTATAGTTGTCACCTATAGGCAATATATATATATATATATATATATATATATATATATATATATATATATATATATATATATATATATATATATATAATGGGAAACAACAATATAATATATATATATATATATATATATATAATGGGAAACAACAATATAATATATATATATATATATTATTTTGAAGTTCTTTGGGAGAAAAAATTATATAAATATATTATAAATTAACAACAACAAAAACTTTATATTCTTCCAATAAATATTATTAATATCATCCTATATATTTATATAAATATATATTTATTATTGGTAATAACAATTAGTATAATAATATTACAAGATAACAAGAATATTCAAGAGGATATTGCTATGAGGGGTAGGAAGAATATCAAGAGGAAGAAGATTCATATAATGATAAAGGTATATTATAGGAACTTTTCGTTATTAAAAATAAAAATAAATATATATATTTAATTCTCATATTTTCTTGACGAATATTTCCAGATTATTGTTTTGAAAAGAAGACCACATTTGCCGGATTTTGTTCGGAAATTATTTGCCAACAAAATCTGGATTCTGTCATTAAGGGGATGGCACACGACGCCCGCCTCTCTATGTATAGAGATAGCAAATAATGGGTCTACGCTAAACTAGGCGCGCATATTTCTATTCATTGAATTGAGCTAATTTGTGTTATATTCTATTCATTAAATGTATACACATACTATTACAGGAGGTAATTTTTATAATAATATTATATAACATATATATACATATGCACACATTTTAATTTTTAATTTACGGAATTTCTATAGAAATTGTTATTTTTCGCAACTATATATATACAAATTTAGAAAATGACGCGTGTAATAGTATTCATATATATGTTATTTATATAATGCAATAAAAATTAGTAGAATACATATACTAGTTTTTGTTATACCTAAGTTTATACACACATACCTAGCGCAAAATAATTATTCTGAGAAAACAGCATTTGAAAGTTGAAAGTATACATATCTATTGATAATATAACAATTTAGAAATCAATTTTATGGAATTTCTAGATTAAATTCGCAACTGATATTTATACAGATACTAAAACACACTACATTTATTAATATTATGGAATAAAAAATAAATACAAAATAATTTTATTTATCATTTTGAACACTGGGACATCCCCTTAAAAATAGGTATATTTCTAAAAAAAGTTTTCTGGGTGAGTATAATATGAATATTCAAGTAAACCTACACATATTTGTAGTGTGGAAATCTTGAAATATCTTTGCAAAGCGAACATATTTGGTATTGAAGTGTAATTATTCAACAAAATAAAGTATACTTAGGGTGTGATGTTTTATCATGGACAGTTAAAAAGTTTGATATATGAAATATCGGCGTTCATAATATATATAAGGTTGGAAATCAACGTAGTTATATACAGATATGGGCAGTATCGCCGATACAGTATCTATTAAGGCAAAAAATCAGTATCGTAGATACATTTGTATTTGTATTTGTATCTATTATAAAAATTATAAAAGTATTTGTAATCGTATCTATTAGTCATAAATAGTATCTACGATACGTATCTACTAAGACAATTATTTAAATAGATACATTTTACTAAATAATATATCATTTGGACATCATATGTATTTTGTATCAATATTTTATATTATCATAATATAAATCATCAATATATTTTTAATCAAATATCTTTTGTAAATATTGAAATTAATTCATTGTTAAAAATTATGATATATCAATTATAGTGATATTATCAAAAACCATTATATACATTTATTGAAAACAAAGACATTATTTATATAATATATTTTATATACTAATTGATTTATAATTCAAAATTATATATTACTTTGAAAGATAAAATCATTTTAATAAATATGATTAATCTAAATAATAATAATTAATAATATATTAATAATTCATTATCTGTATATTTGATAATTTACTATATTCGTGTTGAACATTCGAAATTAAAGGTCGCTGATTATTTTGAGTTGAAAAATAGTATATTGTAATAATGTATATTTCTCTATAGTATGTAATGGCTCATAGTATAATTTCAGATTAAATAAACGCTGGCATGCCAGCGTGTGTATACAACCAGTGTACACTAAAAGATTTATCGTTGGTATAATTAAATGTCATTACATTTATTCTAGATCATGTATTGAAGAACACGTTATAAGGTGTAAGTATTTAATATGTCCTTTTAAAAGGGGTATCCCACAACCAGTTTTTCCGGAAATAATGTCCGGAATTGTTCGATAGAAAGTTATTTTCTAGCAAGTTAACTAAGTTTAGTTACTTGTTACCAGTTACCTAATTCGTTTAAGCACTTCCATCAACTTCTTTATGGAAGTTTTCGGACGTGCTTTTTAATGTATTTATTGAGAAAACGGCATGTTTTGAGATTTAAATTGAGTATTTCAGTTGAGTCAATTGACCGGATATGGTGAAGTAGATCATTCCAGATGTTTGGAGCATGAACGGAGAAAGATTTATGTTGGGCAGATGTTAAATATGATAGAACTGGAGTTTTTAATTTGAATTTGTTTATTTTTTTTGCTGTAAATAATTATGTTGGGAGTTAGTAAGTTGTCGAGATAGTCTGGTGTGTTATAGTGAGTAGATAAATGTATGATGAGTGAAATATTATAAATTATACTGGATTTTATTGGCAGCCAATGTAAGTTGGTTCTTAGAGGAGATATATGTTGTCTGGAATATTTATCTATGTTGAAAAATATATAAATCGGATAGCTGTGTTTTGAAGGCGTTGGAGTTTATTTATTAAATTGTGAGGAGGCATATATGTCCCTATATGGTCAGGAATTATAGTAATAAATGTGGGGTAGAATGAGGGATGTAGCGAGAAGATTGTAGTATTAAAATTAATGAAGGGTATTATTGTTCGTAAGTTTTGAAGTATGTAGTTAATTGACTGTGATAGTGATATAGTCGGAATGTGACATTTTAGTGTTGGGTCGATTAATATAGGCTACCAAGGGTTTTTACTTTATTAGCATAAGAAATACTCAAATTGTTAATGGTAATTTGTGGTGGAAGGAATATAGTAGTAGATGTTTTAATATGCAATGATTCAGTTTTAAGACAGTTTAGTGATAAGGAGTTTTTGGTGAGCCAGTTATGTAGGTTATATTTGTAATACAGTTGTTAAGTAAATGTATTGCATTGTTAGGGTCAATCAATCTACAGTGTAATATGTCATCTGTATACGAGTGATAGTCGATTATAGATCTATAGTGGAATTTGTCAATAATTTTAAATAAGGGAAGTATATTGATATTGAATAGGAGTGAACCAAGGACAGACCTTGAGGTACTCTATGAGTAACTTTACGAGGTTTAGAAATTAGTGAATGTATGCTAATTTCGTAAACAAATGACCAGTTAGGTATGAGATGAACCAATCGAGTGAAGTACCAGATATTCCGATAGTCCATTTATAAGGATATTATGGTCAAGGGTATAGAAGGCAGCTGATAAATTAAGGAGAATGTAGTGAGTTGTCCCATTACTTTCCGACAATTTTCGGGAAACATAGTGACTTAAAAGGGGTCCCACTACAACTTGCTAGAAAATCACTTTCTAGCAAACATTTCGGGATATTATTCCGTGTAATGTATATATATACATATATGTATACATATATATTATATGATATAATATATATCTATATAATTTATAAATCTATATGTTTATATATATTTTACATAATTATAATATATTTGTATCTACTAAGATGTATCTACTAAGAAAATTCTGTATTTGTAATTGTATCTACTATTATTTTTTTTAAAGTAATTGTAGTTGTATCTATTATAAGAAAAAAGTGTGTAATTGTAATTGTATCTATTATACATTTTTTTGAGTATCGTACCCAGCTCTGGTTATATATAACCTAAAGCCGCATATACTTATATATACCAACACATTGACATTGTATGTAGTCGTACATATATATATATATATATATATATAATGTAGGATATACCGTGTAGGACATGCAGTATGATATGCAATAGAACATGGAATAGGACATGGAATAGGACATACATACTAATTACATCTATCTGATAATCGTATGATTCATCGCTTGTCACGTGATGCGTAACCATCACTGAGAGAGAGATAAGACTACTGACCGTAGTGGTCTGAGCTACAAGCGTATATGGCGGCGGTCAACCGACTGATCTGATACCGGTGTGTCCGTCTGCTAGTTAGGGAACAGCGGTCAGTCTATCTGCGTGTGTGTCCGCTAGTTAGGGAATATCGGTCAGTGTCCGTCCGCTTGATTAGTTCCGACTGGCTTATGCCGAAAATAGCCGTAATCGTAATGCATTACATAACTATTAATATTAACATATACACATATATATGTTTGTATGTGTATTTAGTATATTATATATAGTAGTATATGATTATAGGTATTAGTATACTAATAATACAGTATTATTTACTATAAATAGTATTCCATATTCTGATATTATGATTATATTTATAATAATTAAAATAATAATACTAGTAATAATAATAATAAGTGTAATAATCATAATATATTATTATAAAAGAAAGGGAAGATGGTAACCACATAAAGAATAGTAATAATAATGTATACAATCCGCATATTTATATATAATTAAAAGTATTACCTATATTCTATATATTCTATATTCTATATATTCTATATATCCTATATATATATATATATATATATATATATATATATATATATATATATATATATATATATATATATATATATATATATATATATATATATATATATATATATATATATATATATATATATATATATATATATATATATTTAGTATAATATATAGGATATATGTGTTTATATATATGAATATAAAGATTTTATAAATTATATATAATCATATATATTTTATATAATAAATATTATCATAATTACCAGTTTCGAATACAATAACTTCCTATACGTCGAGGTTCGTGTTATCTTATGTATGTTATATAACATATCCTCTTAATTGCCTGTAACATAAACACGATAACAATGTTCCATGCAACCACGTGGTTCTATTATCTACTTTGTACATTTGATAAGTGAAATCATAGTATTCATTATTAGAGTGGCGTACGCATTGTGATGGACAGGATCGCGATCCTGGATCGGTGATCCGACCCGATCCGGATCGGGATCAGGTCAGAAATAGATGATCGGGATCGGGTTCGGCAAAGGATTTGGTAATTACGTTAACGAATGGAGGATCGGGATCGGGAAAAGGATAGGGATCGACATCCCGATCACGATCCATAAAAAAGGATCGGTACCCATAATTGATTATACGATACTCTAATATTATTATATTAACTATAAGAATATTAACAACATTTTAGTATTACATAGATATGATATTTTATTGGTCATTATTTTTTAATGTTTTCCATGGTATTACAAGACTAGGTAAAACCTACGTAGTATTTAAATACTAATTGTTAATTTTACAATAATATAATTTAATCAATTGATATCATATAGTAAACCTCGGATTTTGACTCAACGTATAATATACAATGTACAGTGTACATCGTACATTGAGTAGGGGAAAGTAACATAATACGGACACTTTAACAATAAATGGTCTTAACATTTTATGACTCATTATTTGTATTCAAAAATTACAATATATTAATATTATATCATTATAGATATTATTGTGATTTTAAAATTTTATTTAATATTTTTATTCCATAGATAACGGGGGTTTCCGACGGACACTGTCCGTATTCGGTACCCATGTTCGAATAGGACACCCTGTGTTATAATACGGACACCCTATATACCACTAGATAAACTATATATTATTGATGAATTAATCAGACAAATTACAATTACATTATTTATAATTAATTTTATGAACAATTTATTCTAATTTAAGTAGTTAATAATTTATTTATTTTTATTATTTTTTAATTAATAATGCAATTTTAGTATCTAAATAATACACATTTTAGATTTAGCTTTATTGGTTGTATTAACACTCGATATTTTTATGAATATCAGAATAGTTCATACGCTGTGCGTTTTGATAAAAAATATATAAATTATATATATAATTTTAGAATGCTTTAATTTTTAATAATATAGTTATATTTTATATCGATACATTTTTATATTCTTGAGAAGTTTTAAGTTGAAATTATTTTTCATAAATTTAAAAACGTAATAAAAAAATCAGTTTATTTGATATATCAGCAATATTTTGAATAATTAAAAAAAAAAATACTTTTTTAAACTATTTGTATAATTCTGAATATTTTATTATTTAACATTTTTTTATAGGATTTATGGTTTCTGAGATACCGAGAATGTCCGTATTCGGTTACTTTCCCCTAGATATTTCTAACCAATTCAATGCATTAATAAATATATATATATAAATTTATATATATTTATATATCAATACATTTATACACTTTACAATGTACATTGTACATTGTACAAGTCTCATGTACGAGCCATATTTGTTTATATAGAAACGAAAAAGTAATATATGATATTTTTGTACACACTTTTGATGTCGCTAAATTAGTTACGTTATGTTTAGTTTGCAGATTCTTACTATTGAAATGATAAATCACAAATATTCTTAAAATCACTCCTGCACATATTTATCGATGACTCATTTTAGACTTTAGAAGTATTTCACCCTGGTTCTGATCATGATAACAACGGACTCTCAATTAATACTGAGGGTTGTGTACAGTAAATATAAATAATTTAACGTGTTATTTATCTCGCACCCTTCTTTCATTTTATAATAATTAACTGATAGCTCTACACATGCGTGTTATACTTGTGTATTCATCGATAATAATGACTCATCTATTACTCATCACTTCCTAATATATCTTTATCACTACATCAGTATTATTACATTTACTATGCATAATACACTTGCATATTCATTACGTGTCTGTCTATTCATTCTTCAAACATTTCCTTTACCATATAGGTTATGCGGGATCTAACTAACTCTTCACTAACCCTTCACTAACCCTTCACTAACCCTTCACTAACCTTCACTAACCCTTCACTAACCCTTCACTAACCCTACACTAACCCTACACTAACCCTTCACTAACCCTTCACTAACCCTTCACTAACCCTTCACTAACCCTACACTAACCCTACACTAACCCTTCACTAACCCTTCACTAACCCTTCACTAACCCTTCACTAACCCTTCACTAACCCTTCACTACCATTAACTAACCATTCACTAACCCTTCGCTAACCATTCACTAACCCTTCACTACCCTTAACTAACCATTCACTAACCCTTCACTACTCCTTCAATAACCCTTCACTAACCCTTCACTAACCCTTCACTAACCATTCACTAACCCTTCACTAACCCTTCACTAACCCTTCACTTATCCTTCACTAACCCTTACTAACCCTTCACTACCCTTCACTAACCCTTCACTAACCCTTCACTAACCCTTCACTACCCCTTCACTACCCCTTCACTAACCCTTCACTAACCCTCCACTAACCCTTCACTAACCCTTCACTAACCCTTCACTTATCCTTCACTAACCCTTCACTAACCATTCACTAACCCTTCACTACCCTTAACTAACCATTCACTAACCCTTCACTAACCCTTCACTAACCCTTCACTAACCCTTCAATAACCCTTCACTAACCCTTCACTAACCCTTCACTAACCCTACACTAACCCTACACTAACCCTTCACTAACCCTTCACTAACCCTTCACTAACCCTTCACTAACCCTTCACTAACCCTTCACTACCCTTAACTAACCATTCACTAACCCTTCACTAACCATTCACTAACCCTTCACTACCCTTAACTAACCATTCACTAACCCTTCACTACTCCTTCAATAACCCTTACTAACCCTCACTAACCCTTCACTAACCCTTCACTAACCCTTCACTAACCCTTCACTAACCCTTCACTAACCCTCCACTAACCCTTCACTATCCCTTCACTGACCCTTCACTAATCATTCACTAATCCTTCACTAACCCTTCACTAACCCTTCACTAACCCTTCACTACCCTTCACTAACCCTTCACTATCCCTTCACTGACCCTTCACTAACCTTCACTAACCCTTCACTAAGCCTTCACTAACCCTCCACTAACCCTTCACTATCCCTTCACTGACCCTTCACTAACCCTTCACTAACCCTTCACTAACCCTTCACTAACCCTTCACTAACCCTCACTAACCTTTCACTAACCCTACACCAACCCTTCACTAACCCTTCACTAACCCTTCACTAACCCCTCACTAACCCTTCACTAACCCTTCACTACCCCTTCACTAACCCTCCACTAACCCTTCACTAACCCTTCACTAACCCTTCACTTATCCTTCACTAACCCTTCACTAACCCTTCACTTATCATTCACTAACCCTTCACTAACCCTTACTAACCCTTCACTACCCTTCACTAACCCTTCACTAACCCTTCACTACCCCTTCACTAACTTTTCACTAACCCTCCACTAACCCTTCACTAACCCTTCACTAACCCTTCACTTATCCTTCACTAACCCTTCACTAACCCTTCACTAACCCTTCACTACCCTTAACTAACCATTCACTAACCATTCACTAACCCTTCACTAACCCTTCACTAACCCTTCACTAACCCTTCACTAACCCTTCACTAACCCTTCACTTATCCTTCACTAACCCTTCACTAACCCTTCACTAACCCTTCACTAACCCTTCACTAACCCTTCACTACCCTTCACTAACCCTTCACTAACCCTCCACTAACCCTTCACTAACCCTACACTTATACTTCACTAACCCTTCACTAACCATTCACTAACCCTTCACTAACCCTTTACTACCCTTCACTAACCCTTCACTGACCCTTCAATAACCATTCACTAACCCTTCACTAACCATTCACTAACCCTTCACTAACCATTCACTAACCCTTCACTAAACCTTCACTAACCCTTCACTAACCCTTCACTAACCCTTCACTAACCATTCACTAACCATTCACTAACCCTTCACTAACCCTTCACTAACCCTTCACTAACCCTTCACTAACCCTTCACTAACCCTTCACTAACCCTTCACTAACCCTTCACTAACCATTCACTAACCCTTCACTAACCCTTCACTAACCCTTTACTAACTAAATAACTCTACTAGATTAGTTAGTCTTTAGTCAATTTATATATAGCAAAGATTTTCCGAAGTAAAGATATAATTATATATGATTAATACTCCCTATCTATGCAGCGTAATTAATACATCCTCCCTGCCGCTGCTGGAAGTATGGAAAATAACATAATACTTATAGATCTCTTTCTTCAATTATTCTCACGTATCTCACTTCCTATCTCAAACACCATCACTACTCTAGGTTTTACTATTAATAATGCACTAGATTATTCAGTACATATCTAAAACACTGTCTGCACTACTAATTATTTCCTGTCAAATATAGGCAAGGCTCGCTATAATCTAATATTTACTTTAACTAACTAATTATTGCATTCATTAGTATTTAGTAGACTTCGATATTATAATTCCCTTTTTATTAACATTCCTCAAAAATGTATGAACAAATTCGATTCAATACAACGTAGAGCTGTTCGCATATTATTTAAGCTTAAGCGAACTGATGTAAACCATATGTATATATCCATTCAATAATGGCAATACTTATGTGGTTGAAGTTTAAAGATATATGCAAGTTTCATCATATTTGCATTACTCACAAGTCGATATATGGGAGTTCCAGAATATACAGGTAGGCCCATACCTATCAAAGAAAGTCAGAATTCGAGAAAATATGAGCCAAAGAAACTTTCTGTGTAGTTTGTCTCATCTATGTATGCAGATGCTGTTTTCACTGTTGCTGCTGAGAAGGTATTGTGACAGTTTTCCAGTTGACTTACGGACCATGTCATATGTTATCATTATAATGTATTCTTTATAATTTATTATTATTCGTGTATTTATTTTTTTTTTATTATATCAACTTAAGCCTATAAACTTCTATCGTTTTCATTGAGTCAATACACCTTTATATTATTTATTTTATTATTATTATTATTATATATGATTATTATAAGCATCAGAAGCAGGTTCGAATGATTTAAATCACGATTTAAATCAGCCTAAAAAAATCATATTTTTGTTGATTTAAATCAATATTCATCAAAGTATATTATATAATTATTAGATCATGATTTTTATAATATACTAATTATATTAATGATGGCCTCCTATATCTCTATAGGAAGATATGTTATATCATTAATATTTAAATAAATGAGAATTATATATATATATATATATATCATACATTATGATTAATAAACAACAAAGGACAAATATATAATGTTAAATAAATAATAATTATGTATATTATAGACATTATTGGAGACAGATATAATTTTATTTTTTTCTATATTATATCCAAAAAATATTGGTGCATTCAAAATTATGAAATAGACTCGGATAATAAAGCTGCAAATATTGTATTTATGTACACATATTTTTATATAAAGTAATTTATTTAAATAATTATCATAAACGTCTTTACTTATTTCTTGTAATAATATTTTTAGCATAATTATTTGAATATAATTCTAGATAATAAAGTAGTCAGTATAATATAAAAACACTAGTAATTACATAATAATTATGTAATGTTGCATTATGCAACATATAATATAATGTAATGTATACATTAATTTAGATAATTCAAGACATACACAATATCACATTTTTATTATAATATAATTCTATTTATATATCTTTACTTAATTTGATAGATAATTAATATTTATATATAATTTTATAAATTTAAATATACATTAATAGTTATTTAAATTTCTAAGTCTATTAGCAGTAGAAAAATTATTTATTCAATTTTTTAATTAATTAAACATATATTTATTATATTATTTTACAATTTAAATATTATTTACATTAAAATCAAATAAATCCGATTTAAATAAAAAAATCCGATTTTTTCGAACCCTGATCAGAAGAGCCTAGAATAATTCAATATATTATTATAAATTTTTGAAATTTCGATTACATAAATTACAGGATAAATGATTCTTAAATATAATATATTTTTTTTTGCTATTTGAATTTTCTGTGAATTACATTTATTAAGATTCATGATTAAATTAAAATATAAAATATCATAAAAATATACAAATAAATAACAACAAATTAAAATAGATAGCGGAAGATATACTGATTGCACCCCATTAACATATGTCAACAGTGGTATATCATATATGATACCATATATGGTCCTTATAGGTATATATATAAATATATAAATATATATATATATACATATATATATATATATATATATATATATATATATATGTACCGAGTACCTGGGTAATTATATAATCATTGTCGAGATAATTACTCTATTATATATAATTATATATATTTATATATATATATATATATATATATATATATATATATATATATATATATATGGATGTATCCATATGTATCCATCTCCCATAAGAGCATACAGATATATATATATATATATATATATATATAATGATATAGCTATAACTAGAACAGTAGAGCTAACTATAGCAATGTAGGGGTGGTGTTCTGACGAAAATAATACTCGCGTACTAAGGACATCGCGTGCTGTGTATGTCCTTGTACCTTGTTCACCACTGCTAATAATAATGGCCGATAATCTGATTAACTACAATATCACACGCGTGTCGCACAACTTGTGTACACTGTACAGGCATGCATGCCTAGATAGAGAGGTGCATATATCGCTGGCAAATGTGTTGCATATATCTACACATGAGTATACAGATAACTATATATATATATATATACACGTAAGCATAATATGTACGACTTGCATTGTACATGTTAGAATGCTCGTTATTTAAACTACAAATTAGCTTGATTATTAACATGTTTTTCAAGAGGGTATCATTGTTAAACGGGTCATATTGTTATCATACACCTCTAAGATCTATAGCCTATAACCCCTATATACCCTATAGGGTTTATAGGTTTACGAGTGCTATTCTTTCACTTCGGCGGTGATTTTGACGCCCGCCTTCGCGTGTTATAACATTGCGTGAGTCGACGCATGCGTAAGGTGTTTAGTTATGGCGGAAAACAACAATACTCGACTTCATACTTCGGCCTACTTGTAGAGGTTCAAGTAGACATCGGTTACATCATCATCAACATCACCATCGTCATCGTAGTCGTCATCTTCTCAGTTTCCGAGGGAAGAGTAGCTAGCATCACATAAATATATATATATATATATATATATTTATATATATCGGAAACCTTCTCTCTCCGATTCTGTGATAGATTTACCACTCGGCGACGTCGTATTCTCCCCCCGAATCCGTTTCGGTGTGTTCCCTAGCGTCGCGCGTTATTACAACAATGTCACGTGACACTAACAAACCGCAGCCATTCGATATTCGCAGCGCTTAGTTTCGGCAGACGAGTACATAGTTTATTACATTTTAAGTTTAGAGTTTAGAGTTTATTTTTAGATCACGCCGTAACCACTACACCGGATATCGCGACTTTATTTCACGCCGAATCGCATATTTTCTCATAGTTTTCCCTTCGCTATTCAATATGATCACAAAATGACTATCGTGAAACCATCCCACTCCCTCAACATCCCCTCTAATACTAATTAAACCACTCCTCGTCCCTCTCATCCTGATTCCCTCGCAATCTTTATCCTTTCATCCTTGTCCCACGTGATTATCCGGCGAATATTAATGAGATGCCAAACGAGATATGATATTTATATTATGTTTATGTGGTTAGTAATTACATATTACAAGTTAAAATAATATATATATATATATTTATTTTTGTATAAATACATATTATAATGATACATATTATATATTATTTTAATTGTATAATAATGTATAATATAAAGTGTTTAGCATTACATCTATGTTATAGTATATAAATTAGGAAATATATTTCAGAGATGGTAAATTAATGTACTTATTTTATTTTTCAAATTGTATCCTAAATACTCGAGAATGCCTTTCAGATTTTAAATTAATCTAAAAATTAATAATTATAATTATTATATAACTATTATATATTTATATAATTATATTATAATATGAGCTAATTTAAGTATACATTAAAATAAATAATATTAATTATTATAAATAATTTGCAATAAAATGTTTAATTATATTAATACTAATTCTAACGGTGTCATTTTAATTCACTAAATTCTTATTTTATTCTTAAAATATATCTTCTTACTTATTTCATACGTAGACGTAGACGTAGAGGTAGATGTAGGAGCTATATATAGAACCTACCTATAGAACCTGCCTATAGGTCCTACCTATAGATCCTACGTCGTAGGTATACCATGAACTCATTCCTAATTATATACACACTCTTGGTTTATAAGTTAATACAATATGTATTACATAATAAGTTTTATATATGAATCAATACAGAAGATTATTCAGTTAAAAAGATAATTATATTATAATTATTTATTATGATAATATATATATATATATATATATATATACAAATGAATGAATAAATTCAGTGTATAGACAACGTCTAAGGAGGATCAGTGAAAACGATCAGCTTTATTGATTCGAAACCTCCTAACAGTATGTGCAATGTCATATCATCATTTACATTCAAATAAAATAATAAAATAAAAATAATGTTAAACATAATAATAAAATAATAGTAATATAAAAAAACAATGAAATGAAAAATTAATAAAAGGTTAATTACATACGAAAATAATAAAAATTTAAAATTAGAAACAAAGATAAAATTACAATAATAAAGGAGATATAAATAAATTTGATACAGATAACAAAAATATATTTATATATGTATAATAATTATTTGGTAGCGATTATTCGATTGCTAATATTATATATAATAAATAGGCTTACTGATATTAGTATAGACATATTATTAAATACAGAATTATTTAAAAAAAAAATCTTATTAAATATTAATTCACACCTACAGTATTTTTTAAAATATAGAAACGATATAATATTTTACCTTTTATTTATTTTATTATATTGATTTAATTTAGTACTAATGGAATTAAGTATCAATTATTATTTTAATTTATATTTAAGTTAATATTATGAATTTAATAAATAAAGTTACTATTTTAAAATCATAAATTCTTAAGTAGCTATGGTTTATTTTTAAATCATCATAATTTCAATTATTTGTCAACTTAAACAATAATTATAATCATAATTGTATTGATAATACATATGATACAATTTGAAATAATGTTATAATGATTGCTCAATATTGAACATTGAAACATTATATGTAATATTCAAAATATTATTATTGTTAAAGTCATGTTTTAAATATAACCTATATGTAATTCTATAATATATTGTAATATATAAGTAATTACAAGTTAAATACAAATACGAATAGCTCCCCGCTAATACATATAAGCATATCAATAATATAAAATGTTCTTCAGAATATAGAGTATAAAATATGTTTATACAAAAACGTTATCACAATATAGAATATAAAGTATGTTTATATACAAATTTTCTTGGTGAATTGGAGTATAAAGAACTTTACAAAAGGTTATTTATTTCGAACACCCAATGTACATTTAAATTGAGATTAATGAACGTTTAATTGTTACTGAATAGTATACTGTATACTATATATATATATATATATATATATATATATATATATATATATATATATAAATTCCCACCAGCACGCCTAATATTATCTTCTTTCTTAAAGCGTTTGCCTAAAGTTTACATAACGTTACATATCTATATCACATGCATGTATATATATGATGTATATATATAATATATAATATACGTACTAGGAACGTTGTACCTCTATATCATATGTACCTAATACATCACACCTACATATATACTACCCGCCTATACATCACATATATATATATATATATATATATATATAAAGAAATATCTTCCCTTCCATCAATTATAAACCATGCATCTCATCTTATATCTACCCTATTCTCCGTCCTTAGAAATTGAAACTCGGGCACTGAGTTATATTGGTCCACAGCTATAAAATGCACTCCCATGGGATATATTAGATTCATACAATCGCATACAATATTCATGAAATATATACAACACTATACCTCAGGTGGCAACCTGTAATACTAATATTGTATGTCATTATTATTTAATTTATTAATTTCCGTAGGGTTTATTCTATTTTATTTTATTATTATTAATGGTATTTATTGTTTTACCTACTTTTATTATTTGTATTCTATATATACACTTTTGAGAAATGATTTATTTAAATGTTTAAATAAACTTTCAATATTTTATATATAAATATATATATATATATATATGATGTATCTTAATTTTTAATTAATTAGCATCGATGTATGACTAAATCTGGTGCATCTCTTAACATTCGGGGTTATCGAGGTTTTATTATAATCAATTAACGGTATACCGATATTCAAAATAAACAAAGCAACACCCATCATATATCCCAGCACACATATATAGAAGTATATTATACGTATTGTTATTATATCATATGTATGTCTACAATACAAATCGTATATGTGAAACCACTATATCGAATCCTATAGTATATTATATATAACTATAGTAACAATGTGAGTTGCTAGCAGGACAAGGGAGCTCCCTTGAAATAGCTACAACAAAACCTACACATACATATACAGTATATGATATACTGTACTATAATACGAGATAAGGGATGATATAGGAGTAGTGATGTTAATAACACCGAGCTTTTTAATTCCGAGCCGACGCTTTTGGTTATTGATGTCGAGCCGATACTTTCATTTTCGGAAAAAGAAACGTACCCGAATCTAGACTTAACCAAACGAACCCGAGCCGAGTTGAGACTTTAGGTAAATGAACCCGAGCCGAGTTGAGACTTTAGGTAAACGAACCCGAGCCGAGTTGAGACTTTAGGTAAACGAACCCGAGCCGAGTTGAGACTTTAGGTAAACGAATCCGAGCCGAATCTAGACTTAACCAAACGAACCCGAGCCGAGTTGAGACTTTAGGTACACGAACCAGAGCCGAGTTGAGACTTTAGGTAAGCGAACCCGAGCCGAGTTGAGACTTTAGGTAAATGAACCCGAACCGAGTTGAGACTTTAGGTAAATGAACCCGAGCCGAGTTGAGACTTTAGGTAAATAAACCCGAACCGAGTTGAGACTTTAGGTAAATGAGACTGAGATTTCATCGATATCGATACCAAAAAAAGCATATGCTTTAGATGTGAGAATAATGTACATCATTACATCGGAGCTCCATCTCTAGATATGATGGAGGTGACCACGTATATCGATGACTTGCTATATACCGAGGATTAGTTAGAGGGTAACACTCAGCAAAAGCACACAAAAGCAAAGCTTGACTAGGTATTTTACCACTCAACTTGATAACAACAGAATATATAAATATATATATATATATATATATATATATATATATACTTATATATATAGATTTTGTATACAATACAATATTGATATGTAACACGGATTACACACAAATACATGTATACAATTTGTATACAAAGTGTACACGACTCTAATATATAGGCGCACCTACACTATATATGTATACTATAGTGTACATATATGTATACTATAGTGTACATATATGTATATGATGTGTACATTATATGTACATAGTATGTAAATTACATAATGTAATACATAAGTATATAATTATGACTAAATACATATATTGTATCATCAAATAACATGTATATAATACAAATCTAAAATGTGTACCCAATAGATTTGTATTAATTAGATTTTATTTCGATACAAGATACAATATATATATATATGTGTGTGATAAAAATATTTAGATTCTTTTATAAAATATTTGTATTCTATTATATTACGATTATGACAAATGTATTAATCATATTTTATACTTTGTTTAGGATGCTAACACGGGAATCATATCTGTTTTAATTTTTTTTTGTTTCTTCTTTTATATTTGTGTTTATTGTTTATTTTAATATCCATTTTTATGTAATTTTATTGTATTTTATCCGAACGAAGATGATGACATATGACATTACACTATAGCTTATTACGGTATACTATTAGGAGATATCGAATTAAAAAATCTAATCGCTTTCACTGATTTTCTTTAGATATTGTCTATAAACTGATTACATTCATTCATTCATATAGATATGTGTGTGCTATTGCTAACACATATGTAGACATGTAATCAGTACATTTCATTAATTGCACACATAGACACGCACACACATAGTCACACACGCACACACACACGTAGAGGTATTACATAGACGTGCTAATTATTCGCCTAATGAAATGATTGATTGCGCGCAACACGAATCAGTACTGCATGCGGTAGGCAGGGCAGTGGGCGGGCGGGTGGGCGACTGGTCACGAACTTACTTACACAGCCTTTAGGCTATATATGTCGTGAGGCAGACGTGTGTTTTATGTTTATGTGTATTTGTATGTGTTTACACGTATGTATTTGTGTATGTCAATATATTTCGAATATATTCGAATCTTTCTAGGCCTTTATTATACAATAAATTATATTGATATACACTTACTATATTACCCTATAGTGTATACACACCATATATGGTGTACATATATTTATATACGTATATACATATAAATACATCCACACATACTCACACAATATATATTATATTATTGATAATAATTTATTATACATTGTCATAATTATTATTAACCACTATTATTAACCACTATTAACCCCTATTAACTCCTCCCCAGTAAGCACTATTAACACCTATTAACTCCCCATTATTAACCACTATTAACTCGCCGCTATTAACCACTATAATACCCTATTAACTCCCTGATATTAACCCTATTAACTCCCCACTATTAACCCCTATTAACTCGCCGCCATTAATGTGTACTATTTTCTATAGAAAATTTATTTCTATAAAAAACGTATACGTGAGAGAATACATTGCTCGAATTCCCGAGAAGTGTTCGCTTTCTTTCAATACAAACGCGCGCCTACACATATGTATGTCCTATGCAGGTATGGGTCTGACACGATGGTGTGTATGTAGGGGGGATCAACCAATCAAAATAAATGTTGTGGTAAAAGTTGATCAATACATATATGTACTTATATGTAACTTCCTATAGGAGGTCCTCCTAGATTTTAAAGTAGGGGGACATGTCCCCCGCCCCCTGTTGCATCGCCCCTACCTGTAGGACATATGCCACGTGTATAGTATAGGATTATACATGATTGCGCATAGTGACGGACATGTTCACTCCAGTATCGGCTGATACTATAGTATCTACTATATATAGTATAGTATGGATGTAACGAAGCGATCCGATATAATGAATACAGATTATAATCTATTATATATAACCGGTAATCCGTATTCGTTATATCGGATAGCGTTACATCTGTAATGATAATAGAGTACCGATGTTCGTCATTATCACCGTATACGGTATATTACATGTACCTTGTTACCTTGTTACCTTGTACCTTGTTACCTTGTACCTTGTTACCTTGTACCTTGTTACCTTGTACCGTCGAATCGAAACCGTCACCTGGCGACGTCCATGGTATATACTACATATAAATACATTACAATAATATATGCTATATATGCTATATATAATATATGACATATACGGTATAAATATATATATATATTGTATTTTACATATTTATATATACTATATATAAATACATTACATTAATATATGTTTCCTTACCAACAACTGCACTGATACACATGCATGTTATGTTTATATTCTTGCTAGCAGGAGATTTATAAACAATTTCATTTATCTTGAAATTACCTAATCGTCATACATGTTATATTATATATATATATATAGACTGATAATCTATATATATCTTAATCGTATTAAAAATAAACAAAATGAAAAAGTATATATAAAATATCAATATTAGCAACAATTAATATTACGGAAGTAAACAATAAAATAAAAATTCATTCTGTACATATATATTCATATGAAATACAATATCAAACTATTATTTATATACATACATTTTAATACTACAGTATTATGTATTATGATATATATATAACTAAATATCTCAAAAAAATACAATTGTTATATTATATATTATGCATATTGCATTATTAAGGTCAAATACCTCGAAAGTCTTCTGACTATTTTATTTGTCCGTTTATTGTTTTTCTTTTATAATGATTACAATAATA